>JANRGW010052173.1:0-16149 GCA_024733675.1 Psilopsiagon aymara | reverse complement strand
GGTTGCCCAGGGAAGTTGTGAATGCTCCATCCCTGGCGGTGTTCAAGGCCAGGTTGGACAGAGCCTTGGGTGACATGATTTAGTGTGAGGTATCCATGCCCATGGCAGGGGGGGTTGGAACTAGACGATCTTAAGGTCCTTTCCAACCTTAATTATTCTATGATTCTATGATTCAATACTCTCTCTGACTCCTCCTTCCTATTTTTTTTAGATAACCAAAGGCCAGAAATTTCAAATAAATGCAAAAAAAAAAAGAGTCTGATTCACCAGATGGAGGTACTTGTTTTCTAAAATTATCTCCACAATGTAATTACCAACAACCTGAAAAAAGCAGCTGAATTGAACTTTTGCTCTTTGTAATGATTATGGTTTTGAATGTTCGCCCAGAAAATCCATATGAAACTGTACATCGTAATATCACTTCAGTGCTAGACTACTCAAAATTCTGAAAGTAGGTAGACACATCTAAATTACTGCAGGTTCCAATGGTGACTCTGCGTAAACTCTTACAACACATTGTGACAAATATCTCTATTTGCTGCTTTTAATGAAAGAATAGGTCTTTGAGACTTTTTTGACTTTTCTGAGGGTTTGATTCATATTCTGCAATATTCAGATGGAAAGGGTAAAATATGCAAGGGTGTAGGAAGGATGCAGTGCCAACAATGTCAGTATGCCAAGTCTACGTTCACCGGACTGCTGACTGGATTGACAAATAGCTTGTAGGACATGTCTGCTCTGAGCAGATCTCTGCTGTATGTGAGCACAGTTACACCACTCTTATCACCAGGAAAGCTGCCTGTATTTTCTTCATGAGGAGGTCAGATGTTCATCAAAGTCTGATTACTCATTTTGACCATCTAGAAGATCATTGAGTAGCTGCACACCTTTGAACATGTAGCAACTTATGCTCTTTTTTTGTTGGTGAAGTACGCATATGAAGTATTAATGCAAGTATTAATGTGCTCTGTAGCAGGTCTGAAGACAGCAGTGTGTTTTCTGAAGTGCTGGATTGCCAGTATTTCCACAGCCTGTTTCACTGGAAATGATACCTGAATTTGGGCAACTGCTGCTAACAAGGTACTGTTTTTCACTGCAGTAATCCAGACTATAGGCTTAAATTCAGACTCAGTGGCAGGTTGTTTGCCATATAATTCCCCAAAGAAAATAATAATTGCCTCAGTAAGGTAATGATAGCCGGTTTTTCATGACATAAATCTGGAGGTCAGAAGCACTTTCTGATTTTACTTTTAGGTTTCACTTAGAAAATCAATTGTTGTTCGTGCACAGTGAAAGAGATGGTCTACTAAAAAGAGAGGTCTTCCTTCAACACAAAGAGTCTTCAGACTTTCTCAGGACTGTAGGCCATTTAAAAAGCTTTCAGAAAAAAAGATAATCTTGACAACCAGGGCAAGACACACAGGTAGATATGCACTGGAAAACCTGCGAGGCTAAGTACTAAAAACCTGCATGGAGATTACAACTTGTGATTGCCTGTCTCTTTAAACTCCTTGCAGGTGCTGAGAATTGAACAGAGACAGGTAATGCTGGGAGCGTTGTTATAAGCTCACTGGAAAGAGAATGCAGTTAGCTGTGACCTCTCCTGCTCACTTAGATGATCATGCTCTTCAAAGCAATGTGAAGCCTTGTCCAGCTTCACTGAATCACCGTACCCCAGGGACACAGGAATGAACAAATGAGGAAAGAGGAGATTTTATGTACAAACAATAATTAGCTAGGCTAAGTGGAGAAGTTTCCCCACGGTAAATATTATTCATGTCTCACCTCTGTGGTCACTGGTTACCAAGATGTTGTCACTATTTTGCTGAAATTTTTGTCTGGATATTTGCAATAAGAAAAATCTTTTCTATGATACAAACACATATGCATGTTATTTAAAAGTGCTTGACATATTTTCAAGTTTTCAGTGAAGTGGAAAATTTCAGCTGGATACAAAATAGTTTTGACTATTTTAGAGTCCAAATGAAACATTCAGAGAGTGGGCAGAAGAGAATAAAGGCATTCTTATGCCTTTCTGGCAATAAGAAGCATAAGCCTGCAGTTGATTCAGTGCAATGAAGAGTCTAGAGAGGAAACCAGAAAGGGCTTTGGTACTCAGGGGTTTCAGGAAGCAGCTGAGAGATTGGAGAAGTGTACAGAAACCCAGCCCATGAAAACACTTGATGATAATAGAAGCTGAAAAAAAAAAATCAGTTACTTTTGCAAGTTACTGGAAGTGTACAGGGGTGCATATATTGTATTTCAACACTGCAGTTTTACTCTGTAATCCTGTTCCACATACCGTGCTGGAAAAAAAGGCAGTAGGATTCTTCCCTATATTAAACTAACCAGGTAAAAACTACTTGCCTTTTCATGAGATGGAAGGTTGCAAAAAGATTTCCAAGTTGACAGACAGGTTAATTTTTTCCTGTGAATGAATTTCCTATATAGAGAATAGTGTCACTTCACAGCTTGCCTCTTGCACACTGGGTCTGCACATGTAAATCCTTCAAGGACTGTGTGTCTTTGTGGGGATTTAATATGTCAATGGTCACTGGGCAGGACCTCAAATTCAAAGTAAATTTTCTGAAGGTTGCTTCGAGTTATTACAGAACCTGTTTTCAGAAGACATTTGGGCTTCATTTTATGGCCTGATATCTTTGTAAGTACAATAAGGATGATTGTAGTCTCAGGTTTGTCAAGCAGTGGCAATAACACTTACCTGTTGCTTTTCTTCTTGCTCCTTTTCAGTCTCAAATAAAAGAATTTACTTCCCCCACAAAAAAATTATGTATTCAAGATAAGACGCTTTTTAGGAAAAAAAAAATGCTGGAACTTCTTTACGCACCAAAATTTGACTCATGCTACTTGCGTGGGTGTTTATGTGGAAGCAGCAAGAGCAGTTCATACTGAGCTTCCTCAAACTTTTCTACTAGCATAACTCCAGTGGGGTAGGCAATGAAAGGGTGAGGCAGAAATCTTTTGTTAGATTTGCCACAAAAAGAAATGAACCCGTAACAGGATATAGGATTTGGGGAATCCTAATCCTATGCTCCATGCTTTCGCTTGAATAGTTTACCTGTTGAGCTCTTTCCATTCTTTGTATGCACATGAGAACCAGACACTATTATGTGAGAAGAAAAAACAGTAAGAAGTTCATCTTTTCAATCAGTTTTCTATAAAGTAGATACACCATAATCTTAAATATCTCATATAGAAACTTGGAATAACTGAATTTATTTTATAACTTGAACTGTGTCAGAAGTACTACCTTTTATGGTCTTGCAACTGATGTCACATTATAGGTGATATAATCAATGTCTTTTACTTACTAATAACTTACTAATGATCTCTCATTTTCCAAAATTTGTTTATTTTATATTTTCTCTTGAAAATACAGATTTTTTCAGCCTATATCTTTTCTACTGTGTTATTTCAGGACTGATTAGTTCTTGCTAAGAGTAGCTAGTCTCACTTGGTGATGGCCCCCCAAAAAAACGGAAAAGTTGAACATTCAGATTATGAGACTAATAGGAGACTAATAAAGATTGAACATGATGGCACACTTTGTGCTTTTGTTTTTCCTTTAGAAAACCACAGCAATATGAGTTTTTTTTTTTTTTTTTTTTTTTAACGACATAAACTGTCAAAGGTGTGTTTAATGTAACTAATGCACCTACTTTGAACTTGTCTATTCCTTGTTAGCAGCAGACAGCAGTGGACATTGCTGGTTTAATTCATGGTCATTTCAACCTACTGAATTCTAGTTTTTGTAATAAATAGCCTTCCTGGAGTCTGCAGAAGTCTGGATTTTTTCTGTTTACCACTGTTTGCATTTAGTGTAGTTGGCTGGTCAATGAAAAGTCTGTTCTTTGTGTTCTGGAAGCACAGCAGAAATAATCTTCTGTGACCCTTCTATAATTGTTTTGTGTTTCTCTTACAGACAGATTTTAGAAACTGTATCGTTATCTTCCTGTGTGTGCGCTGGAAAGCTGCCAAAGCAAATGGGCGCAGGTGCAGTGTAATTGCATCACCAGTCCCCAGATGTCCATGTACCTGATTTGAAGGTGGAGTCACGCAATTAAATCACCATGCTACCTTAACTGTATCCAGGTGAATCATCCTTACTGGGTCAGGGAAGGGAATATCCATTATGGAGAATGGTTCTGTCATGGTTTAGCCCCTGTTGGCAGCTGACCCCCCCACCCAGCTGCTCATTCACTCCCCACTGTGGGATGCGGGAGAGAATCGGAAGGGTAAAAGTGAGAAAACTCATGAGCTGAGATAAAGACAACTTAATCGGTAAAGCCATGTGCACAAGCAAACTAAAATAAGGAGTTCATTCACCACTTCCCATCAGTGGGCAGGTGTTCAGGCATCTCCTGTAAAGCAAAAAAACAACAAACCAAATGAAACGATTCCTTGTGCTAGCACAAAAGTAGATTTATTTCTTGTATGCACCATTATTTTCATTGGGGATTTATAAGATACATGAGTTGGGTATTTCAGAACAACTATTTTCGTAGTATGAAACCATAATGAATAATGAAAATTATTACATGTGGGGAAATAAATGGCAGTGCATTTCTCACAAACACCCACTAAAGCAACAATAATTTATTGTTCAGGCAGACACACTGAATCTTACTAGAGGCAGCTAACTTAGCTCTTTGTTAGTATACTGACTGCCTGTCATTATTATGAATTGATATTTCTGACTAATGTGTGATTTTTTTGTTGTTTTTATAGGTGTGTGCATATATACGTACATCTGCTAGAGATCCATACTAATACTCCATTACTAAAATGAAAAATGTTAATAGTCTGATGGAAATGACTCTACCTGACAGCCTGTGCAGCAAAAACCTTGCATGTTAGGGTTTCCAGTCTAAATGCCATGACACTGTGAAGAAAGCTACCATATTGTGTCTGGGAAACAAGCACAACTGGATGCCTGTCAGAAGTGCCGGTCACCCTACAGCCTGAGGGACACACAGGTGGAATTAGGGGACTATCTGCCTCTCACTTGGATCATAGAGATGTGATGGAGCAGCCCACACGACAGAAATGCTGCCATGAGGAAGGGAGTACAGGCTTTTTAGAGGACAAGCCAGGAAGGTAAGGAGGAGGAGTTCATGTGAGCTGTTTCTGTGAGAGAGTGGTGGGAACTGATGGAGCTCTCTCTTTGAATGGTCGGTGAGCCAGCTGAGAGCTTGTGGGTCAGATTAGTGAGCACCACATCATGTGAGCTACATTGTAATGGGTATATGCTGCAGATTGCCTGATTTGAAGTAAATGAGGTTGTCTCAGGCATCTGCAAGAAGCCACACATTCCTCATAGAGGACTTCAGCCAGCTTGGTAACTGCTGGAGGAGCAGCCCAACAAAGCACAAATAGTCCAGCAAGTCTCGTGTGTATTGATGATTATAAATTTTCTGACAGGTGATCAAGCAGTGATGAAGGAAGATCCTTTGCCTGGCAGCTGATCTTCTCCCTGTGTGCCCTTCCACCTCAACAACACATTGGATACCGTTGCCATTCTGCCTGGTTGTACTGATTCTTGCTAGGGACATCAGTACCCAAGTATTGATTTTACCTGAGAAAACATTTCTTGGCAGTGTCGTGACTCCACATGCCACAGCTTCAAAATGCACAAAATACGTTCCTTATAATGTTTCCCTTGCAACCACTCATATTTTCTTCCTGCACCACACCCTCTTTCCCAGAGCAGATGGCAGTTCATTTCATCACTTAAGGGGCTCTCTTACAACACTGGCTTCCTACGTAGTAGGAGTCCTCAACTGCCCATGATAGTATCCCTGCTGAGATGATGACTGATCTGTCAGGAGTGGAGTGGTATCTCACTTCTGGTCTTCCAACAGGTAGCAGGAAAGAGAAGCAGTTGTGCAATGAGCCATTGCAATTTCACTGCATCAAGCTTCATTATGCTTTCTCTGCTGTAATGCAGATTCAAAAATGCTTTAGTCAAAAGCCAAGAAGCATCCCTTTCCAATTCAAATCCATTTCTTGTAATCATGTGTATATTTTCCAATAATCTGTTCACTTCAACTCACCTCTTTTGAAATTCCTATATTATAGCTGCTAGAGGTGCTACTACAAACCACTTTCTACTGGACTTAGTAGAAAGGTGTTACTAGAAACCACTTTCTACTGGACTAGCTCACAAGACTCTCCAACTGGAGCATTTTCACGGAAGGTAGATTTCTGTCTTAAATTGCTTATATAGACAAAGCTGCAACTGATTATTCTTATTTCCTTTATAATGTTCTGCTGTGTATTATATGAAAGAGATACATTGTAAACATAAACACGGTTTGTTTCCTTATTAAAAATTCTGGATTTCCAGCTGAACAATGTATTTACACACTGTTCTCCAGCCAGTCTCTACTTCTTATCCGAGTTGAAAGGCTGTGAGTGTGTATCTCGTATTCTAAGCTGAATAATATGTCAAGTTTGCAAAATAAGGATTCTCCCTTGTGCCTCATTAAAATGAGGATGCCGAATTAAAATGCTCAGTAAGGACATTGCCTGGCTTTTCTAGTACATTTCATGCAATTCCTATTGAGCCCTGTGTCTGGATGTGGAAACTACACCCTCTAAGGTCTCCAACCTGCCAACACACACTGCCGTTTATGGCACCGTGTTGATATATAATCTCTATTATCCTTACAGACAGAATTCTGGTTCTTGTATTTGCAAATTAAAACAAAACACCAAAATTGAAAGTAGGTACGTTTTTTTTAGGCAGGCCAGGTAAACAGTGTGAGAGGAATGATGTGCAGAGGAGCAAGATCTCAGGCTGTGCTGTTACATTTATTTTCACAACATTTGCGGTACAGAAGGCTCTGTTCTGCCTGTATCGAGCAAACAGATTGCCTTACTTGTCTTGTTTTGACACTTTATTGTTTAGGATTTCTGCTCCACGTAATGAAAGACACAGAAATATTACTGGAAGTTTTAATTCCCTGGGGAGCTGGATGCACTCATTCTATGAAGTTGTTTGGAGGAAGAGCTTTCACAGTGTGTCCGTTGCATTCAGTGTTTGATGAAAGGTGGTTTTAGAAGATAAAAATGCTTCTCATCCCTTCTGTTTTGCCTCTGTCCTGTGATGAGGTAAACTGACATATATGGCTGCACTGAAACACTGTCCAAGATTGGAAAAGGCCCACAGAGGAATTGCATTGTTCCAGCATGTTTTATGGAAAGATGGATGCAGGTCACTTGTGCTGTAAGTCAGCACCATATGCAAAGCTTTGAGAAGCTGCTGGCTAGCTACCTGGAGGGCTTTACCCAAAATTCTCAGGGAGTTAACCGTCTCCCTAATTTCCTGTCAGCACAGGCAATGGTTTTAGAGTATAGTACAGCAGTGGAGTAGATAGTGGAATACGGTAATAAAGAGGATTTATTTTATCAACATTTTCCAAGTGCCTGCATTTTATTTGGTTGACAGTGATGTGGGATAGTCTGTGATTTCCAAGCCTGCGTTCAGGCATCATTTAAACTTGCTTCTGTTTTTGATACCATGACTAGTTTTGGCCAAGGTTCACTAGATTGGAGACAGCAATAAAATTATTTTTATTTATTCATTTACTATATCTTACATTAAGCTTGTGGCAGATCTCTTGCTTGGAAGACAAGCGTGTTGGAGTTGCTAGGGTGGTTACACTTGCAGCCTTCTGAACATCAGCTGGCTTTTAACTGCAAGGCCAGTCACTTCTTGTCTCCCTTGGCTGCAGTGCAGAAATCCTGCAAGCCATACCTTGAAATGTGCAGCACAGCCTCTGGGAGTGGAGATAGCCTCAGGCGTGTCTGAGACTTCACCTCAGGGATGCCCAGTCTCCAGTGGGCAAAATACCAAAATGGCAGCAAGCAGAATTGCCTCTTTGGGGCCTGGATCTTTATTGCCATCTCTGAGGGGCAGCAGTATGTAACTTCTAGTCAAATGCATCCAGCTGAAAAAGCAGTTGCCTCTGGAAATAGCTCTGGACTAATAGCTTTTCACTGAAGAAAACCCAGTCTGAAATAAACAGCTGCATTCAAGAGAGTCTGATGGTGAAAGCAAGTCCCTGGACCGAAAGCCCTGAGCCTGCTGTGGGAAGGCTGTCACAAGGCAAAGCACCTGGGCACTACCTGCTCCTATTCATACAGATGGACAGCCATGTGGAAAGCAGTCACTCCCCAGCAGCACAGTGAGCCCAAGTGGGCATGGCATGATGGTGCCATGTTCTCTGTACGTCCCAGCCTCCTCTGAGTGTACTGAGCAATGGGAATGAGTGTGCTTTGGTAGGCTCCCAGCTTGTGCCCCATGAGGTCTCAGCAGACAGGAGCAGTGTGCAGACACAGGGAATAGCATTTTTCTTTAGACAACCTCTTGGAGCCCATATCACTTGCATGCCTGGGTAAAATTTTTCTGTCACAGGAGTGGAGTGGGGCCTCACTGGTTTCAGAAACAAAACATTTTCCATTAAATGAAATGCTGCACTTGTACTATTGCTTGGTTTTGCTTCATTTATTTGCTTTGGAACATTTTTCAGCTGTGACAGTTGAAGAATATGAAAGAGATTGTGTTGATTCAACTGCTCTCTTTTATAAAGTGCTCAAATCAGCTTTAGTAGCTGAAAATACAGCTGTTTCTCTTCAAATACAGATGGTATCATAGCTGATAAATCAAATTAAGCCTGAAAAAACAGCCCCAGACTATATCTCTGCTAGTTTAAGAATCAATTTTAGAGATTTATAATACCACAATGTTTAATGTTCTGTATTATCTCAATGTGCAATGATTTACACATTTACTGACTACTTACCATTAATAACACAGGCACAGAAAATCCCAGTCAGTGAAGTACAAATTATGCTACTGAACAGAGTTCCCAGCACTGCCATGAGGCCTCCACATAGAAAGGAAAAAATCTCAGAAGAAACTGGTTTTGCCCATCTGTAACTGCATTGGCATTAGTTCAGTGTGGTTGTTTCAACATTTTTTCTTTCTTTCTTTTTTAATTTTTTTGGAATATAATAGGTTTCTGCTGTGGAGTCATAAGCATAGCGGAAGACAAGCACAGATAAACAGAATTTGCCTGTGTTTCATATTGGAAAATTCTCAGTTACTTCCATTCTACTGTTCACATCAGGAACATTGCTACATGAGCTTAGCTGCTTTTCTACTTTTGGCAGACTGTTTTGTTGCTTATGAGCACAACAAATCTGTGTGTTTGATGCATTGTTAAGCTGAAGTTAGGGAGTCCAGAGTTTTATTCATGATGAGTAGATGATTATATGAAGAGGCATGTCTCTACAGGTGGCTTAGTTAAGCTGAAAAATTGTATGTGGCCTCAAGAAAATCAAGGACTCTCCACAGATCTAATCCTGTCATTCTGGGGTTTTTTTCCCTTCTGCTTTTCCCTGCATTTCCCCACCCCCTGTAGGTTTTGCTATGTAACACATCTGGCCCTCACCAGTGAAGCGTCTGTGAACAGCATACACATCAACTGTAGTGGAGTTGCCAACTTCACTCTCAGTCTCCACTTCTTCAAAGAAGTCAGTTTCTCTGTCTTCTGCCTCAGCACACCTGAAACTCACACCGCTTAAAAAGTGGCATTAGGAAGACGAGTGAACACTCTCAAACTGCATTTTCATGTTCTCATACTCATCAGAGGAAATATTGACCTTGGACAGGTCAGCTTAAAAAAGGTGATGGGGTTTGTGGTTTCTGTGCTGATAGCAGTCATATGCTTTGGCTTTCAAACAGCTGGCAGCACATAGTACGCCCACAGCTTTGGTTTGATTTGGAAGATTGCAACTGTACTGGGTGGTAGAGGTGGTGACTGGCATCAGGGCTCAGTGCTGGAGGCCTTCCTTCACCTTACAGCTCTGCCATAGACCTTATAGTCCTCCTTGCCCTTCACAAAACAGTAACTTTGTCCCTCAGCCTCTATTTACCAGGGTTGTACGTCCTTTGCTGAGTGTGATCAGCACCTGTTTTGAGAAATTCAAGGCCAGAACTAACCTGAGCAGTGACAACTCAGAAGAAGCAGAGCAAAGCCTAGAATTTTTACACAAGCCTGTTCACTGCTCTGGCTGCTGCTGTAGCAGAAGCAGACACTCCTGCGTGCTGCTGTGAGAACTGTCTTAGCAGGAGAGCTGTCTCAGGAGGACCATCAAGCACGCACAAATTCTCCATCACAGGGGAAACCCATTTGGGAATTTTGGAGCTCATTTCTTTGCATGAAAAGATGTTTGGGGAAATGAAATAGCTACTATTCCCCTTGTTCTCTCCTTCCTTGCCACGAGTGAGTATTAACATTGTTTTAAACTATTTAAAGTATTATTACCCTTGAATGGTGGAGAGAGGAAAGGATTTATTTATCGTGTTAGTTGTGTATTTTTTATCTATTGTTAGAATGGGTAGCTATTTTGTAATTAGTTTCTTAGTACAAATGCACCCTTGAATTTTCATAGTTTGCTTTCCAAATTCTTTCTACAACTAGAAAAATACTGCTTCTACAACTTAAATGCTTTTCCTATTACACCATTATGCAGCTATTTACCGCAATCCTTCAAGACACAATCCATCAAAGATTTTAAGGGTTCTAAATTCAATTTCACTGAGACACAAAAAGAGAAGCAACCCTACCCATCCACCATCCCCAACAGTTTACAATGCATAGGTGAGATGGAGAATGCTCACAGGCAACAGCTATGTACCCCACAGTGGAGCAGAGCATAGCAGGGCTTCGAGGGAGCTGGTGCAGCTGTGAGCTGCACACATGCTTGCCTTGGTCCTAATGGCATGAAAACTGAATTAAATCTGCCTGGGCTTATTAGGCCTACCACTGATTAGCTTACATACAGAACCACCTTGATAAGTTTATATCATTCTGGTTTTGGAGTTGGACAGTGTCTCTTAAACATTGCATATTAGTCGCATATGGAATGTCATAGCTGAAGGCATATATAGGCTCAAGTAAAAATTTCTCATTTTTCATCTTAGAAAGGAGCCACACTTAAGTAAAATCTGATTCTTATACAAGACAAGATAGACCAAGCTGTTAAACCTGTGGTTTATAAGATGTTTTAGCATGCAATTATCTCACTAGATTGCACATATATCTGAGAAAATAATTTTTTCATGTGCTGTTTAGTATTTTTAAATCTATTGATTTGTAGTTGTCTTACATTGCCTCTTTGTGCCCTAACGCTATCCCTGTCAAATGTGTCATGACATTTGCCTTGCAGACTCCTTTCTGATCCTGAGGCTGGCCCTCATCTACAAACTGCAAACACGTTTTCAGCAGCTGGTGAGGTGTCCTGAATATGGAAGGAGTTGCAGGACACAGTGTGTAAGCCTAGCCATTAGTCAGTGCACCTTTCTTTCTCCCAGGAGTCTGTTTTTACTGTAGCCTTTCCCCTGGAAAGTTTATGGTAGTGTTACTTAACCACAGACCTAATAGTCTGGGAATACTTAATAGGAGATGTGGGAGCAGAATGGAAGTAATGCATGATCAGTTGCTTCTCCCTTAATGAGGAGCCCAGAGAAACAAAATACTTTATTAATATGCAGAGATAAGCCAATTTGATGAAAGTGGTGTTCAACAAAAGCTGAATACTAATATAAATACCCCCAGCTAGGGTCTTTTCTGGAATAAAATTGACCCTGCCCTGTAGGTTGTCATAAAGGCCCTTTCTTCTTCCTATCAGTATTTCAGCTAGGGTCATAGCTCCAGAGAATACTCCTGTTGTGGTAATGTATTTCTAAACATAACACTCTTTCATTCTGCAATCTACTGTGAAAACTAACAGCATGCTGTTCACAAACCAAACAACTGCATTAATTTACATAAAGAAATAAGGAATAAATGACACTCCAGGTGCATGCAAATACTCTGTATGATGGAAGACAGCCCAGTGACGGCTTTCAACCCAGCATGGCGCAGACATAACAATTGTACCTAGCTTGCCCCTTTGCATTTTAATCCTTCTTTTATTTCTTCATCAATTGTAATGAGGAAAATGAAATTAAAGAAGCTGATGCCTTCATGTATAGACAGAAGTATACTTGTCACACTAAGCTGTAACTAATTGCCTATAAAATACAAGCCATGTCTGGTCATGGTTATGAATCTGCTGTGGGTTTCTTTAGAGCAGGTTCCAGACAGTATAGCTTATGCTAACTTAACATCCTGAGAAAACCTGTAGTATTCATTCCTAAACAGTTCCAAATAATTTTAAATCGTTCCTCTGTGGTTTGCTAAATCTACTGAAATTCAGTTAGAATTTCTTTCCAGTGATGTGTAATCCATGCCGGCAATGTTTCCCCCTCATCTTTTATTTTTAACACCACATTGGAAAATAACAGTTCATTACCTTGATGCATGTATTTTGTTATATATATGTGATTTCAGACTACCTTTT
The DNA here is from genome assembly GCA_024733675.1 of Psilopsiagon aymara. Taxonomy (NCBI): domain Eukaryota; kingdom Metazoa; phylum Chordata; class Aves; order Psittaciformes; family Psittacidae; genus Psilopsiagon; species Psilopsiagon aymara. The sequence continues at coordinate 3,714 of JANRGW010052173.1, read as the reverse complement.
TAAGTTGCCCATCAACAGAAATAGGCCTGCAGTGTTTCTTTGTCCTAGAGCAAATTTGGGGTGTTCATTATCATTGCATATTAACAACCTTATTTATATGTTTTGCTTAAACTGTCAAGTGATAGAGAAACAAAGGAGCTGAACTGTTCCTTTACAAGCTACTGCAGAAAAATGTACACAAGGCTTTTAAAGCTCCTCTATTGCAAGTTCTAGTTCGTGTGATCTTTGTTCTAACCTTACATTGAACACCTGATTGACTTAAAATGGAAGGTGCTTGAGTATAGAGCAGAACAGTTGCTGTTAAAAAATATTAAGTAACACATGAGTGATTACAATGGCCTCTTTATCCTCTCACATCAACTGTCCTGAACTTCTCATTGTGTATTCCTTCCTCTGTAAATCTATGCCCTCTCACAGTCCACATACCTCTCTGATGGTCAGGAGGAAGCCAATGAAAAGGAAGGCCTCTTGGCATGTGAGATGAAGTAGCTATCAAAGTGATGAATTTTTATTGGTTTTATAGAGAAGGAAAGATAGAGCAAAACCATTTTTATTTCCAGAAGTCACATCACGGACAAACATAAGTATGCAAGCTGAAACTCCTTTACAAACCTTTCTTCACTCAGTTTAATATGCAAACATTATTTTCCATTAGTCATACTCGAGCTCTGAATCAAGCTTCTGAATACTGAAGGTAGAAAATCCTCCTTTTTATAGTGGTATGCAAAGAAATGAGGAAGGTGGGGAATAAGATGGGAAATCTATAATAGGAATACGAAATTAGAGGCCTGAGAAAATAAGAAATCAAATGAAAAACAATCTGGTCTTCATGTGAGTCAATTGGCAAGCAACAACCATGAAAGCTATTTTGGGAATGGATATTCCCTCTATAACTGAAGCAACTGGATACAATCCAGCATGTTTTTCCTTATCCTAAATTTTAAAAACATGTTGTACCTTGTGGGCAGAAACACCAAGGGAGATTGGTTTTCTTCCTTTACTTTTTTCTCCTTCAGTCAGGCCAAATTCAATTAGAAGAAGAATAGCTGAAAAAACCTGAAATCTGCCTCACAACTGTCCTGAAAGGCCACTTGTCAGTGTGAGATAAATGTGGCTGGTGAGACACAAAATTATTTCAGAATATTGTATTGGATTCTACTGGTGTAGCACGAATAGATGAAATCAGTGTCCTGATGGTGGGTAGCCATACTATTAGAACTGTCCTTTCCTGAATGAAGGCTGTTTGCTTCATAAATGAGGACAGACCTAGGCACTGGCATAGGCATACAGTCTGTTTTCATCCACTGAATTAAACTGGGACAATTTTATCCTTTAAACTCTATGTTACTCTTTCAACTTCACGAAGCTCTTTCAACTTCACGAAGCTCAACTTCACGAAGAATTGAAGTATCCAACAAATCTTTAGTATGAAAATGCTGTTTCATATTGTAAATCTTGAAGTTTAGATGTGAAATGGAAAGTAATCTTTAATGAAAACTATTTAAAGAGAGGTAGTTATTATTTAGATATGTATTTTGGTGCAGAAAAAAACAGGTTTGCTGGAAAAGAAACAGTATGAACAGCACCTCAGATATACAACTCCCACAGTATTAAAATGTCACAACTTCAAATTTCATAGAATCATAGAATAGTTAGGATTGGAAAGGACCTTAAGATCATCTAGTTCCACCCCTCTGCCATGGGCAGGGACACCTTCCACTGAACCATGCCACCCAAGGCTCTGTCCAACCCAGCCCTGATCACTGCCAGCAATGGACAGAGCGTTCACAACTTCCCTGGGCACCCATTCCAGTGCCTCACCACCCTCACAGTAAAGAATTTCTTCCCCATATCCAATGCAAACTTCCCATGTTTAAGTTTGAACCCGTTACCGCTTGTCCTATCACTACAGTCCCTAATGAAGAGTCTCTCCCCAGCATCCCTATAGGCCCCCTTCAGATACTGGAAGGCTGCTATGCGGTCTCCATGCAGCCAACAAAATAAAAATAATAAATATAACTGGATTACATTTCACCATTTTCTAGCTACCAAAACAGAACTAAGATTAAAGGGATATGAATACTTTCTGGCACCCTTGATTCCAGACAGTTTTAATAGTGTTATTAAAATTAACTAGCTCAAAAATCACTTTTACGAAATCCCACCTTCCAGTTTCTTCCTTTAACCAGCTAATGTGATCAGCCCCTTTTCACATATTGGCAAGCAACAATAATTTTTTAGTCATTTCAGGCTGTTGAATGGCTAATTGTCACTTTATGTGTCACTGTCTGGCAACATCAGACCTTAAAATGGTTGTGACATTAACAAAATGTCATGCTAACTGCACGTCATCCATAGCAAACTCTTTTGCTTAGTAGTAACAGCACCAGACAGGGCTGCCAAGCCATCATCAAAGCCCAGTGGCTTGAGATTCTTTCTAGAGATAGGCACTTTGATAGAGTATTGGCTGTGTTTCACTTTTGTTATGTATATGGCTGTTACAGGCTAGTGATGAAGACAATAATGATCCCTCCAATTTTAAAAAACAAACACACAGGTCTGAGGAATTAATGCCTGAGTGAACAACAGCTGGCCTCAAAACCTGGAACCAGTTCCTTAGCCACAGTATGTCAATAGACACTCATTACAGGTTTTGAGTTGCTGAGGCTCTCTTGATTGTGTCAAATATGGAAAAAATGTCTTAGCGCTCATTCCTGTGCATTAGTGACTCTTTAGACCACCTCTTGGAAATACTTCAGATTTTCTGTATTGACATTTCGCTCAGCAAAGTAGCAGTCTGTCTGCCAAGAAGGAGGCATTTTAAAAGAGTAGGTGCTTCTATTAACAGTGTGTTCAGTTTCTTGTGAAAGTGCAATTGCCTCTCTTTTATTACATGCAATTTGGATGGGGAAAGACCCACTTCACTACTTTTGAGAAAATGTGATGCAAGATTGTGGGGGACGAGCGGCAGGGATTCTAACACTTGTATAGTGCATTTCAGTAGCTATGAAAAATGAAATGTCTCTACAGAAAGCTTTGTGTCAGGACTCATTTAATTTGCCACATGAAGAACAGCATAATGCAATGATAATATTGTTTTACAAATCACAGAACTTCTGGTCAATAAACAGAGGGAAATCAACAAGCTCCAGTCTTGGATTAATGTCATACCTGCTGTGTGTTTAAAGGTTTGGAATAATTTTAATGCCAAAAGCACTGGGAACTTACCTGAAGGCAGCGCTTTTGCAACATCAGCTTCCTTGAATGTGCAAGCAATTGTTTTAATGAGCATGGGTAGAGAAATACTTGGTCTTTTCTCCTGGATAAAGGCCGAGGGAGAGTAACTTTTGTAGTGCAGCTGGTAATTCAGCATTGTGAACTTGCCTGTCAGTTAGTGAAATCTACTGCGTGCATCTGTTCATCTTAACTAGCACATTTAGTTCTTTAGAAAGCTGTTGTTTCCCTTTCTGTTGTCTATTATACAGTATTATCAAATACAGCCTTGCTTTTTGCTTAGTGTTTCTCTAGGAGTCATGAGGGATGAGGAAGAATCTGTGGCTTACAGCGGCTGTTGCTTCGTGGGTGAAATTGACAATAAGGCTCCCAGCAACTTGATTTTATTTTAAAGCAAAAGCTACATCAAAAGGAGCATGACCAGCAGGTCAAAGGAGGTGATCCTGCCCCTCTACTCTGCTCTTGTGAGACCTCACTTGG
>JANRGW010052172.1:0-42477 GCA_024733675.1 Psilopsiagon aymara | reverse complement strand
CATCCCCTCCTTCAGCTTTCAAACTCCTGCTGCAGAAACAAAGAGGTACAAGCACTCCCTGAATGTCATGGGCTGTGTTACGGAGATACGAGGCCACCGAAGGAAGAACAGAAACGTGTCTGTGTCCCCCTGGTCCCCCTCTCCAGGACCCCATCGGAGACAGCAGCAGCGTTGGAGCAGCGAGGCCACAAAATGGGAGGCAGAAGGGACGCTGTGGGAGATGGAACGGGGTGGACAGGAGGGGGGAGCCCTGCTCCGGCCGCGGGGACTTGTTTTAACGGAGGGAAAGGAGGAAAAAATCCCTCGCAGGGGTGTAAGGAGGGAGACAGGAGCCGTGCAAGAGGGTGGGGAGCTCGTCAGTCTGCAAAACCATTTCTGCTCCACCGCACTTACGTCTCGGTGCACTTTCCTGGCAGATGCACAAGATCCCGCTGGCGCGAACCCCTCCGAGCCCCCGCAGAACACAATCCGCTCCCCCTGCGTGGGGAGAGACGGAGGTTCGTGCTCGGCCTCGCAGTGCCTCTGCCGGTGCCGCTAGATGGCAGGCGGCCTCTCCCTCCGCTGTTCCGGCCCCGGCGCAGTTCCCGGCCCCGCCGCGGGGCCTCCCGGCTTTCCAGCATTCCCGCTGGGTTTTGGGGAGGTGCAGCGTGGGCCAGAGTTTCCGTGTCGGGATGCTTTGCAAAATCGAGGGGCACCCCAACCCAAGCAAAAGGGGCTTTCGCAATGCGGGACGACGGCGGAGACGGCCCTCCGAGGTTCTGACGCCTCTGGGCAGCCTTCCCTGAGACAAAATCCTCAAACCCACCCTTTCCCTTCCCTCCCGCCCCAGCTTTTGCTTGCTTTCTGTTTTTCTTTCTTTGGGTTTGTTTCTTCTTTTATTTCTTTTTTTTTTTTTTTGGGTGTTTTTTTTTTTTTTTTTTTTTTTGGGGGGGGGTTGTTTTTTTTCCCCTTTTTTTCCTCCCCTCTCTGAAAGGCTGCCTGCTTTTGCAGAGGTAATTTCAAGAATCAAGGTTGCAAAATCAGGCAGATGCATCGCTCTGAACACAAGCTTAGCCTCAGCGATGTGCAGGCAAGTTTCAAGATGATTTCTCAGCACCGGCAGATTTTTAGGCTGGCGGTAAACTAAGCAGAGCCTGAGGCAGGCACATAAATGGCTTAACCTGTCATTCCTCTATAGGGCTGCATTTGTTCAGCCTTCAGAGCAGAGTGGCTGCATCCAGCCTGCATCGACGTTCCAGACTCCGGCTCCTGTTTTCTCCCAAGCTGTGTTAGGGGGAGAACTAGCAGGGGCACATCCAACCCCATGGCGCACAGTATGCAAATAACCATGGGGTAAAACTGTTCCCAGGCCCTGTTTTCATCTCTGAGCTGCTACTTTTGGTGCATCCCTGCTCCTATGAACCATTCAAAGTCGAGAGGGAAGTTCAAGAGGGGAAGGCCTGAGGGGAGTTTGAGAGGGACAGTCGTGGGGTGTGTTCATGAGGGGCAGTAGAGAGGGGAGTTCAAGAGGAGCAGTAAGGAGGTGAGCAAATGGGTGTAGTCATGAGGGGAGTTCATGGGAGCAGTCATGAGGGGAGTTCAAGAGGGGCAGTCGTGAGGGAGGTTCATACGGGGCAGTCGAGAGTGGAGGTCATGAGGGGCAGTCTAGAGGTGAGCTAATGGGCGCAGTCATGAAGGGAGTTCAAGAGGGGCAGTTGTGAGTGGAGTTCAAGAGGGGCAGTCGAGAGGGGAGCTCCTGGGAGTGGTTGTGAGGGGAGTTCAAGAGGGGCACTCATGAGTTCATGAGGGCCAATTGTGAGGTGAGCTCATGGGGGCAGTTGTGAGGGGAGTTCAAGAGGGGCAATAGTGAGAGGAGTTCGTAAGGGGCAGTTGTGAGATGGTATCATGAGGGGCAGTCATGACAGGAGTTCAAGAGGGGCAGCTGTGAGGTGAGCTCATGGGTGCCGTCATGAGGGGAGTCCAAGAGGGGACTGTAATGAGGTGAACACATGGGGGCGGTCGTGAGGGGAGTTCAAAAAGGGCAGTTGAGAGGGGAGCTTATGAGGGGCAGTCGTGAGGTGAGCTCATGGGGGCAGTCAGGACTTCATGAGGGGCAGTAGTGAGGGGAGTTTGAAGGGCGGTTGTGAGATGATTTCATGAGGGGCAGTTGAGAGGTGACCTCATAGGGCAGTTATGAGGGGAGTTCAAGAGGGGCAGTAATGAGGTGAACACATGGGGGCAGTTGTAAGGGGAGTTCAAGAGGGGCTGTAGTGAGGGGAGTTCAAGAGGGGCAGTTGAGAGCGGTGCTCATGAGAGGCAGTTGTGAGTAGAGTTCATGGGGGCAGTCAAGAGATAAGTTTATGGGGGCAGTTGTGAGGGGAGTTCAAGAGGGGCAGTCGTGAGGAGTGTTCAATAGGGGCAGTTGAGAGACAAGTTCATGAGGGGCTGTCGTGACAGGAGTTCATGAGGGGCAGTCAGGAGGTGAGCTCATGAGGTCAGTAGTGAGGGGAGTTCAAGAGAGGCAGAGGGGCAGTCGTGAGGAGAGTTCAAGAGGGGCAGCTGAGAGGGGAGTTCATGAGGTGCTGTCATGAGGGGAGTTCACGGGAGCAGTTGTGAGGGGAGTTAATGGGGGCAGTCTTGAGACAAGTTCATGAGCAGTTGTGAGGGGAGTTCATGGGGGCAGTCGTGGGGGAATTTCATGGGGGCAGTCAAAAGGGGAGTTCATGTAGGGCAGTTGTGAGATGACTTCATGGGGGCAGTCATGAGATGACTTCATGGGGGCAGTCGAGAGACGAGTTCATGAGGGGCAGTTGTGACAGGAGTTCATGAGGGTCAGTCATGAGGTGAGCTCATGTGGGCAGTAATGAGGGGAGTTCACGAGGATCAGTCGTGAGATGACTTCATGAGGGTCTGTCATGAGGGGAGTTCCTGAGGGCGGGAGGCAGTCGTGAGGGGAGTTCAAGAGGGGCCGTCAAGAGGGGAGCTCATGGGAACAGTCATGAGAGGAGTTCAAGAGGGACAGTCATGAGGAGGGGTTTAGATTGGCAGTCATGAGGGGAGCTGAAGAGGGGCATTCGCGAGGGGATTTCATAAGAGGCAGTTGAGAGGGGAGCTCACAAGGGGCGGTCGTGAGGGGAGTTCGTGATTGGTAGTCGAGAGGGGAGCTCATGATGGGCAGTTGAGAGGGAAGTTCAAGAGGGGCAGTTGTAAGGGAAGTTCGAAAGGGGCAGTCGTGAGGTGAGATCATTGGGGGCAATCATGAGGTGAACTCATGGGGGCAGTCATGAGGGGAGTTCAAGTGAGGCCATTGAGAGGGGAGTTCAAGAGGGGCAGTCGAGAGTGGAGTTCATGAGGGCAGTCAGGGGAGTTTAAGAGGAGCAGTTTATAGAGGAGTTCATGAGGGGCAGTTGTGAGTGGAGTTCATGGGGGCAGTCAAGACATGAGCTTACGGGGGCAGTCGTGAGGGGAATTTATGACTTGCAGTCATGAGGGGAGTTCATGAGGTGCAGTCTTGGGTGAGTTTATGGGGGCAGTTAAGAGAGGAGTTCATGAGGGGCAGTCAGGAGGGGAGTTCATGGCAGGGAGTCAAGAGGTAAGCACATGGGGGCAGTCATGACGGGAGTTCAAGGGGGGCAGTAATGAGCTGAGCTCAGGGGGACAGTCGTGAGGGGAGTTCATGGGGGCAGTTGTGATTGGAGTTCAAGAGTGGCAGTTGTGAGATGAGTTCATGAGGGGCAGGTGTGAGGTGAGCTCATGGGGGCATTCGTGAGGGGAGTTCAAGAGGGGAAGTTGTGCAATGAGTTCATGAGGGGCAGTAATGAGGCGAGTTCATGAGGGTCCATAATGAGAGGAGTTCATGAGGGTCCGTAATGAGGGGAGTTCATGAGTTGCAGTCTAGAGGGGAGCTCATGAGGGGCTGTTGAGAGGGGAGTTCATGAGGGGCAATCGCAAGGTAAGCTCATGGGGGCAGTCGTGAGGGGGGTTTGAGAGAGGCAGTCATGAGGGTAGTTCATGAGGAGCAGTCGTGAGGGGTGTTCATGAGGGGCAGTCATGAGGTGAGTTCAGAGAGGGGCAGTTGTGAGGGGAGTTCATGAGGGGCAGTCGTGAGGGGGGAGGTGAAGAAGCCATGAGAGGCTGAGGTGAGATTGTGAGGGGAGAGGATTGTGGCCACTGGGATTGAGAGTAAATCATGCGGGGACATTGTGAGAGGAGAGCAGGGGCATCCATGAGGTGTGTGAAAGGAGATCATGAAAGGAGAGCAGGGGCAGCCATGGACTGTGTGACTGGTGGCCATGATGGGAGAGCTTTAGAGGAGATACTGAGGGGAGATGTGGGGTGACTTTGAGGGGTAGGTGTGGCAGCTATATAGAGTAGGCCTCTATGGCAGGTAGAGGAGGGGTGACTGTGAGTGGAGATCATGAGGGGCAGCCCTGAGAGGAAATGTTGAGGAGAGATCAGTTTGCCCTTAGTGACATGTTTTTTGGTGGTCTTGGCAGCAGTGGAGTAATGGTTGGACTTAATCTTGGAGGTCTTTCCCAACCATGTTGATTCTATGATTCTGGGATGCTGCTCTGCTGTCTACAGGGAAGGATGCTCTGAGGTTGCATCTGCATTGTGGGGCTTCCATGTGCTTTATTTTCTCACCCCTATTCTGGATACAAAGGGTCAAGCTATCTGATTGGGGGGCGGACACATTTGATGTTTCTGAAACTCACCCCCTCCTGGGACAGGGATTTTTTTAGACTGAAATAGGAAGTGCAGACCTCACCCTTAGCTTCCTCTAGGGTTTGGTTCTTCCTAGAGTTTTCTCCTTGCTTGAAATTTCTTTTCTGCACCTCTGGCCCTGATCCAGACAAATGCTTAAGCACACGCTTACCTTCTGACCCTAGCCCCCTGCGCTCCCACAAGTGACTTCTTGGATGGGTCCACATGTCCCTTCCTGCCTTGGGAAATCTTGTGCCTCTCTATGCTCCTGCTATGAGATGATGCCACCATAGCAGAGGGGTTGGAACTAGATGATCTTAAAGTCCTTTCCAGCCCAAACCATTCTATGATACGTCTCCTTTTCTCACCACTAGCAGCAGGAGGCAGGAGTATCAGCTTATTTTGCTATGCATCTGCCACAAAACTAGCCCCTTTTATATGCAGGGAGTTATCAAATATCTGGTGAGGGCATGTGAATGCTGCACATGAAGGTCTGGGGTCCCCAGGAATTGAACACCTTGCAGCTCTGAGAGCTAATGTCTATGAGCCAGCCCATCCTCATCTTGTCTACTCTTCTCACTAGGGCATGACAAAGTACTGCTTAAATTGCCAGTAGTGCCTGTGACTATTTGACGCTGGCTGAGATGGCCAGCCAAAATCCCAGCTGTTCTCATCAACAAGGACTCAAAAACTTGCCTCTGTGTCAGTTGTGTGCCCCAACACCCATTCTGCAGAGACTGGGACCACAAGTTTGTTTTGGCACAGGCCACCAAAAAGAGTCTGATCCATTTGGTCACATAAACCCAACAGCTTGGATCCAGGTAGTCCCCCAGTTTTGGCTGTGCAAGAGCTCTGATAGAAATTCGGGTTGGTTTCCCTACCCTTCCACTTCTGTGAATTTAAATTCTGTAAACCCTAGTGCAAGGAACTGAAATGCGTATTGATTAATGGCCTTTTATGGATGCCTTGTATAGCATATTAAAAATTATTTAAAACTTGCATTCTAGTATTAATGACTCTTGTCTTTGGCACTTTGCAGTGATTCAGTCTTGACTTTTAATTGAAATGCTTTAGTTAATATGAATTCCTTCAGCCAGAAAAGATGAAGTGCCCCTTCAAGTGTGTGCCGCAGAGGAGCTTCTGACTTCAACGTTCCCAAACTGAAGCAGCTGTGACACTCCTGAAGAGGAGCCTCTGTCCTTCAAGTGGGAGCATGTGGCTTGTGCTCTGAGGAGCCATTTCTTTGGACTTCCCCTCTGGATGCTGCTGATTTGATCACGGGGGGCTGCAGGACAAGCGTTTCACTGCTCTGGCACTCAAGGCAATCACGTGGCAAAGATTAATAATGTCCCTCAGGGGGGCAGTAACTGCAGTCATGGTGCAGCACTCAGAAAATGGTGGCACCTCAGGTGATGCTCTTACATCCCACTTCTGACAGCAGCAGTGCATATATATGAGACAAATTATTGCCGTTACCCCATTGAACACCTCATGCCTCCTTACTCATGTTTTCTTCTGCCTCTGCATCTGATCTCAGGAGGCTTTTTCCTAACCTTGAAGCTCTGGTCTGAAAGGGCACCTCAACTTGAAAACATTCCCTGGAAAGGATGTGGCATTTTGTAGGAGCAGAAAGAGATGGCAGCTTGGAGCTGCCAAGATGAATATGGCCCAGCTCGGTGGAGACAGCAGTTTATTTAATATTTGCTGGCTCCATGGTGGCCAGTGTGAGAGGCACGGGTCTGCCTTGTGGTTTGGTAAGGAAGACCAAGATTTTGCATGTTACGAAGACTTATTTCAGTGTTAACCTCCCGTTTTGTGACTTGAGTCTTCAACATGGCAGGGGAGAGGATTTGTCTTTGTACTCCCTTTGCCTCCAAGCCCACAAATATGCACAAGGCCCCAGATGGGTGGTTCAATGCCGGATCCAGTGCTCAACCCACTTAGGCCAATGCCTATATGGAAAGCTTGATTCCCAGCAGACCTCACTCTCACTGTTTTATGAACTAAGAGACAACTGCATCTGTGAATCTGTCCTTCTGAGCTTTTAAAGGAAATCAGGATTTTTCCATCCAGTCTCTGATGGGACAAGATGTTGAACAGCAATCAATGACTCAAACCAGGGGGGAACAAGGATTTCCAGGTGGCATGGTGTTGGCACAGGATAAGAGAGTCCCCCTGTGTGTTAAAGTGGACCTGTGACTGTGAGAGCTAGAGATGGGTGACTGATCTTGACCTACTATGGTTCAGGTTTAAAAAATCCTTACTCCGTCTGCTGATTGCATGCTAAATGATCATTTGATTTTTTATGACTACACATAAAACACGAACAAGCAGGGATCTGAAGTGTTTCTCACCACCACAAGCAGATTTCCTATAGGTCTCATCAAAGTAACTGAATACTTCCCCAAGGACCAGTTGTCTATCCAGGCCATCATTTGTACAGTAAGCAGCACTTCATATGTAGATCCTGAGAAGAGTCACAATCACCAGCATAATTTAGGTGGTGAGTAACCATTAACCAACAGAAGAATATAAAAAGAAAGTATTTTGCCAGATGCTACAATTATGTTTTTCCTTAAATATTAATTTTGTTCCTTCTCTGCTTTTAGTTTATTGATGACTTCTTTGTCTTTACGGTAATATACCCATCATGAAGAAAGCCCCTCAGCTTGTCAATCAATAACTTATTTCTTGACGACAGCTGGGATGAGCACACAGCTTTGCTGTCTTGCTCCTCACAGGGACTCTCCTGTGGCAATGCAAGCCCACTGCTCTGTGAGTGGACTCAACCTGGTCCAGAAGAGAAGCTCCTCACAGGGCAGCATGGAACCCCCAAATATGAAAATAAGCTCCAAGTTGCTTTAGGCTGCATCTGCTAGAAATAAGCTGTGGGTTGGTTTCATATCCAAAGAAGGTACATGCCTTCTTTCCTCCCAGGTGGTAAAACTACCGCTCCATATCTGATTGTGCCATTGTGACATTTTCGAGGTCAACTGAGTCAGGCTGTGTTTCCAAGGCTTTTTGTTGTCAAGGTTGTTGATTTTACCTTGTGAGTCATACAGTAATGGGCTTGACTCTCTAGGTCAAATGCTTAGCTGGAAACCATGGGGTTCGTTAGACAGCAAAGCGGTTCTTTGTCCTGTGAAGTCAAGGAATTCAAAATCATGAGCTAGATCTCCAAAACCCAAGCTGAGACATCCTTTAGCTCCAGTGTCACTATACTTGCCTAATTCTTTTTTTCTAACCAATTCTAAGAGCCAGAAACTCTAGGAGTAGGCAAAATTGCATTCACACAGCTTGGCTATCTTAAGGAAGGTGTGTGTGGTGGCGTAGTTTGGGTGTACGAAGAGGACCTTGCCAAAGACTGTCCAGATTTTCCAAATTGCAGTGCTTTGTGCACATGGGTAGATCTGAACATAGCTCTCATGAAAGAGTCTGTCAAATAACTAACCACATCCCACCCTGCTTACAGATGACAACAGCATTACTGTGGGACTTTCAGCAAGCAGTAAGTTATGATTAGAAATGATGGAGTTTTATAATAAATAAATGGAGCATTCAGATGGAAAACTCTGGGTTACTCCTCTAATCATGCCCTAGGGTGGCTGTATGCTTAGGGAAGCCCTCCCCTCGCTGTTGTACCATGGCACTGTACATCGTCTTTCAAAGTCACTTCAAAATGCAATGGATTCAGTTTGCTTTTGCTTGGAATCAAAGAGTTTTTCTGTTCAAGGAGAAAGCAAGACTGACACCACCACCACTTCTTTTTTTTCCCTTGTATTTTTTGAAGGTAATGTTCAGAGTTGCTTTTCAATGCACAAAATGAGGAGGCTGGCAGTAGCTCTCTGGAGTTTGTTCACACTAAAATCAGAGTGAAGTGTCATAACAGCATAGTCCATAATTCATGACTCTGTTGATTCCTCTCCTAGGCTACAGTGACATCAGTAAACAACAAAAGACTGGATCCTGTCAAAGAATTCGTGGAGGAGATATTAGAGGTATTGGGCAAATGCTCTCTGAAGGACATGGAAACTGTAGCAGCCTGCCATCCACCTGCAAGAAAAAGTAAAAGCACATGAGATTTAAGTCATCAAAAATGCGAGTTTAATGCAGATTTGTATTTATATATTGTAGCATCTGGAGTTTCCAATGAGTATGATCACATCCTCCTAGAGTTCAGCAAGCCTTTACAAATGAACCACAAGGAAACACATTAATTATTTGCATAGGGAGAAGGAAAAGCTTTTGGTTTCTGTAATTTTTCAGAATGCCCTTCTGACGCAACCCTGTTTCTTCTGGGACCTGTGCTATGCAAGCACCTCGTTGTTGTAGCAAAGGACATATCCCAGTCTCCCATCTTTAAGACATTCCACTCTCCTGACTTTAAGACAAGGTAATAATATTTTCCTGACAACCAGAATAGAGAGGAAAGCTTAATAAATAGTTGTGTTGTTGTACTGCTAGAGCATCTGAATAGTGTGGCAGAACTGTATCTCACCTGCTTTTTTCCCTTCAAGCTAGGGACAGACCATGTCAGGGCAGCTTCTCTGATTTACCGTCTCTCAGCCTCCAACAGCACCTATTAGCAACCCATCTGTTGGAGAGAAAACCCATTTAGTTCCATTCTGTAGTTATTTAAGGAAAGGGACCAGAAATGCTTATATCATCCAAGAATCTGAGTCCTGCAGGAAACCATCAAGTTTTAATTTTTAGCTCACACCATAGACAGATAAGTCACTGAGACCAGACTTGGGCATTGCCTGGTGGTGCAAAGCTGATGGGTTATAAATGTGTTCCCATGATCCTATGTCCATGCTTTTTTATCTTTTTTTTTTTTTGACAAAACCAGAGCACGTGATGCAGTGCAGTGCTCATGGCTACTGGCAGCCTGTCCATGCCACCAGCCATCGCAGCCAGCATGGAAACGTTCCCTGGCACACGTGGGTGCTCTTGCATGGTGGAGAGGTTTGTGGAGGGCGTTGCTTTGAAGATAGGCTGATGTCTCTAATTCACTACCTTAACAAAAGCCTCTGAAAAGCAATGAGGTATTGCATTGCCAGGGCATGGCACAGCACCACTTCCACAGCTCCAATTCCCAGGTGCCATCTTCAGTGATGCCATGTAGGAACAGTGATCCCAGAAGTGGCCTTTCCCCATGAGACACCATGGTGGAGATAAACACCAAGTCTTTGTGTTGGGAATGGCTATCACGAATGGCAGATGGTGCAAGAGGAAGCATAGCCAGGAGGATCAGCCAGCGTTTTTCCTAGATGATGATGAATCAAAGCCATAAAGCTGCTGGCTCCTGCCTTGCATGGTGTCCAGTCCAGGAGAACAGAGAGGACTGGTGGCAGAGGGTTGGGCCATGAATGTGGTTAAGATCCCCGCCTGAGGAAGAGCCTTGAAAGCAGAAAAGTGGAGCTCTGGAAGTTGTTCTGAACTCACTCTAGACTGGGTGGGGCAGAAGACCAAAACGTGAATCAGCTACAGAGCACTGAAACCAGGCTAATCTTGGTCATTTGGAGTTGGCTGCCACTGACTTGCCTTGTTGCCAGTGAGTTCAACACAAGCTGGACAGGAAATGGCTGGCAAAGAGCCTGCTGAAGTTGTTTAAATCACCATGCCGTTGCTGCCTGAAACCCTTCCTACACCCCTTTCTGAAGGCTTTCACAGCAGTACACTAGCACCCTGGAGCATCAACCAGACGTCTTCTCATTCTTCCTGCAATGGAAAGCAATGGTGTTTGTGCATGGTTAGCATACAGGAAGATGGACCATTATATTGATCATTGCTTCTGTACTGTGATCTCTTCTGTTTTGCCCTGCAGGATGTAAGAGTAAGAAGGGCTGGAGGAATGAACCATTGCTGAGGAGAAACAAAACCACCCAGGACTTCTGTGGCTCTCTTACTCCTCCGTGGGAACCAGGAAGGATGAGTCAAGAGACATAACAGTCCGCTTGCTCATGAGACCGTGGGATACTTGATGCCCCTGAAAAAAACAGTGTTGCAGGGAAACCCTGGCCATACCTCGAGCCTAACGTAATCCTCAAGAGATTTCTCTGTGGCAGGGACAGGGCACCCCACTGATGCTAGCATATCTCGCAGCATCCTTGACCTTCAGACATGAGCCGTGACTGTATGGTCCTTCAAGTCTCTAGATCTACTGTAGAGGACATGGGTAGAGGTGGAGCAGAAACTCCATGTTCCTAGCCTGCATCAGTGACCAGTGAAGAGATATCCACAAGGGACAGCTAGCTCAATCCACACAAGCCAGGTAACTGGCTCCTAATGGGAACCTGGAGAACATCAAGGAACAAGATCTCCCTTCAAGTCATAGTATCATAGAATAGTTAGGGTTGGAAAGGACCTGACGATCATCTAGTTCCACCCCCTCTGCCATGGGCAGGGACACCTGAAACTAAACCATGCCACCCAAGTCCTGTCCTATTGCTCTACAGGGGCTGACCTAAGCCTCTCAATCAAACTTACCAGCTCTACCTCATTTTTCTTTGTTTAGGTGAGTTGAGTTGCTCAAGAGTCCAGATGTGTGGGACGCTCTTCCAGTGAGTTTCATAGGAAAGAGCACAGGCAAGGCCAGTCCCGTCTTGAATATGAGCCGAGAGCTTTATCATGGCTGGTGGTTACAAAAAGTGGGGGAAATATGGCAGTGAGTCAGGAAACGCTGGGGTAGTATCCATCAGAAAATGGCAAATGCAAGCCAGTTTGCAGGGAGTGACAGAGAGGAATGGAGATTTGGGGTGCAGCAGGCAGAAAGAATAGTGGAGGGCTTGTGGGAGTCTGGGCTAGATGCAGGGTGTTCCAGCAGAGACATTAGCAAAACAACCGAGAGATCTCATGGTAGGAAATCTTTGAAACAATAGAAAATCTTCAGAAACAATATGACAGGGTCATTTTATACCAGGTTAAAGATCTCGTTCTTGTGGCCCTAGTGTTTAGCTCTGTCCCTAAAACTCAAATTACTGTGCTGTTTGATGATGATGGCTTTAGGTGCTTTGAAAACCTCACGTATATTCTGCAGCATAATTGGTCTAAAATAGATTTTCCTCATTCTTCTGATGGCACCATCAGAGCCAGACCTCCTAGGTTTTTTAACCTGCTTTTTTATCCTGCTTCAAGTGAGATTAGAATCAGGCTGCTTGATGTAGTGGGTCCTTCCACCACAGTTTTCCTTTAGTCTTTTTTTCTGTCTTTACCTCCTCATCCCTGACAGGGGAAGCACTGTTCTTTCCATGCTCCTTGTTTCTGATTGAAGCAGGCATAGAAAAAGTGACAATTACAAAATAAAGAACCTACAGTATCAGCTTTGGAAAGGACACCACATCCCATTGCTGAGCAGCACTGAGTCAAACCAGCGACTGCCTGTCTGGATCAGATGGAGATATTGCTGCCTTATATTCATGGAACTGCCTGAGATAGCATGGTACACTGCTGCTCTGCAGAACAAATAGTAATATTAACATTAGTGTTGAGCAGTATGCATTTATTGAAGTCCTGGGGAGTTGGACTCAATGATATTTACAGGTCCCTTCCAACTTGAGTTATTCTATGATTCTATCATTTCAGGATGCTCAATTGTAGTTTGGAAAATAATGCTGATTAGAAGCAAATGGCAAGGCCAAATAACTTGTTATTTAGGAGATCAAGTAACCATCTGGGGCTGGGATGCTGATACAAACTTTGGTCTTCCCAGATTGTTGTCCTCTGCCAAAATTATTAAAGGTTGCTGAGCAGTGTCAGTGTATTTCCCCCAAACTGAAAGAACATAACAAAAGTGAATGAGTTCAGTGCAGAAGAACCTAACTTATATCAAGGCTAAACATATATAATCATTGGTAACGATGATTTCTGTTCCTTAAAGCATGCCAGCCACCTGAAACATCTAATGAAAATTAAGATACTTTCTTTATGTTGTTTATAGTGCAGAAGTCTTCTGTATCAGCCAAGGTGGACGTACAACCCCTTTTCCAGGTCTTGTCTGGCCCATGTTCAGTGTCTAGGGCTCTTACCAAATGCTGCCTCAAAGCCTCCTTTTCCATCCCTTCCAATGCCAGAGAAAATGAAACCCAATCTCAGACTGTCTTCCTCCACTGCAAATGATAAAACAGAAAACCTTACCAAAGCACAACCTTATGAAAGGGAAGGCAGACAAAGAGAGCAGGAGGAGAGAGAAGATAACATCGTAAACTATGAAACAAGACTCATTTCTCAAGGATCCCACCCAATAGCCTCTCCAACCTTACATTTACAAGGCAGCAAGCAGCCCGTTCCTGTCAATATATCACCTTCACCTTTTGTGGATCTCCATCCTCTTGCCCAGGGTAGGATGCTAGGTCTGAAGGTCCCCCTGGGGCTCTTGCTCTCTGCTAGTCTCTTCTGTCCCTCCTGGTCATCTCTCTCGTATCCACAGAATATCCTGTGGTGCCTCCACAGGACTACATGCCTAGAGAGGACCCCAAAACAGCATTTACCACAAAAGGGGGTATTTCCCCTTTGGGACTTGGGACTATGTTTTGGGACTATGGTAGTCAAAGAAGTCAGGAGCTGCATATGGAGATAACATGGCAAACAGGTGTAGTAGATGATGGAGGGCCCAGAATAAAGGATGAGAACCTGAAATCGTTCAATCATGTCTCATCAGGGACACAAAAAGGAGTCTGAGGTGCACAGCAGAAAACCACCAGTAGCACAGGGACCATCAGCACTTGCTGGAAGTTCACCTGCCTGCCCAGGTGAGGACCAGCCAGCAGTGGAGACGTTGAGTAACATGGGGCTGGTGCGCACTCCTCTGATGCAGCCAGCTGCGTGCAGTTCATCTCTCCAGATTTCCTAGTACTTGTTCTCTTGTTCTGGGAAGAGGAGAGAGCTGCAAGAGGCCCATCTCACGGGGATGCTTAGAGAAAGGAAAGTCCATTGTGTGAAAGAATTTGGTATTTCAGGGTTTGTTTTCCTTCTGACACAGAACAAAACACCACCATGTCAAAACCCTCTGTAAGGCAAAACAGAACCAAAAAAATCCCCCAAAAGCAACAAACAGTGGCGTTTAGTTTGGACATGGTCTGTGGAAGCATTTTTCTTTGCTTTTTGGGTTTTCAGTCATCAGGATACCAACTACTGCAGCTATTTCAGGAGAAAAAAACAAACAAACAAAAAAAAACCAAACAAAAACCAAACAAAAGACCAACAAAATCCTTGCCAGAGCAGAGAAGGGGAGCCTTTTCCTGCACCAAGATCCAACTGTGCTTCAGTGGGTTTTCTGTGCAGTGGCACCAGAATCAAAGTGGTTCCCTTCTTTCTGCCCTAGGAGGGAGGCAGAGCTGCAAAGAACCCTCCAAATCTTAAGTGAGAAAATCAGGGAATGGGAATTCCAGTGACCATAGAAAGCATCAGCAGAGTTGTTTTGCACCAGCTTTTCACGAGCAGGACTCCTACAAAACAGTCAAACCATTTAGAAAGGTTGGACATAAGGGTTTGGCTCCCAGCAACAAAACTGGAGGCGAGTCGCTGATCTGGGCGGTGCTCTGGGTTAGACCCTGCAAATGTCTTTCATATTAAAAGCCTCTGGCCCAGTTTCCCAGCCTCCCTGATGGTCCTGGATGGGCTTGTGTCTCTCCTTATGCTTTCAGCCCCTGGGAAGGTGGTATCTTGTAGGTACTGCTGCTTGAATGAGTTTCCTCAGTGGGGCAGTCCAGGGTGCCGATGCCTTCAGTGGCAGGAAAAAGCAGCTCGCCACCACGTCTCTCCGTGAGTGTTTTCTGAGCGTTTGGCATGGCGCCTGGCCGCCTTTCACTGCTGCCTGTTCATTTGCGTTAATTCACTGCGTTTCCTTTCTTGCTCCTTGCAAGGAACAGAGGGAGAGCTTGTTCCAACAGACTGGCCCCATCCGCTCCACCCAGCTGTGCTGGAGCGAGGGTTGGAAAAGAGGGATGAAGGCAAAGGGGTATCTCACACCCCTCCAGGGCCCCGTATGCCGCCTGCGTGCTGCTTCCCAGCAAATACGGTAAGCGTTCAGCCTAAAAATGTAAGTCTGATCTCATGACACAGGGTGGCCCTGCATTCTTCACCTCTGACATAACCCTCTGGGAGTGTGCACCGCAGAAAAACACAAACAAGATGTACTGGTGGGCTGGTGGTGGCGGCCAGGCGGCTGGCAGATGTGCTCCAGAGCCCCCGTGCAGCCCCCCGGGTGCCGCAGCCCTGCTCCAGCACAGCCTGTACCCTCCCGGGACGGCTGAAACCGCAGCCCGTGCTGTGAGGACAGAGCCGTCCATTGCTTCTTGCATCAGGCGATGCACGGGTATGTGCCCCAGCCTCCCCTCTCCCAGCCCTGTGGCCTAGGCGGGGGGGGTGGGGGTGGAAGCGTAACTTGCTTCAGTATCATCCAGGGAGGCAACAGAGCTCCCCTGGGATTGGGGAGCTTGGTGAATGCCTGAGGGCTTTTATAAGGCCTTGTGGTACTTTTGCAGTCGCCTGGTGGTTGTTATTTTTTTGCCTCATGTTTGTTTCTGCATCTCAGTCTCTCTGGGCAGGCTCTGCTCTGGGTTTGCCGTCACCATGGCTGGTGCAATTGCTCCACTGGCCTCCCATCCTCCTTAGTCTTTCAGTCTTATCAAGAGCTCCACTGTGAAGCCAAGAGCCCTGTATGCTCTGCATGCATCATGCCCAGTGCCCTACAGAGCTTGTCACCCAAAGCCTTGGGTTTCACAGGGCACTCGATGCTTCCTTGTACCCCAAAAGGGCACGGAGATTAAATGATTAAATCATCACATGGAGAATCAGTGCAGGGTAATGATACGAGTCCCGCTGCCATAAACACAAAGCTGACTTTCTTCCCAGCCAAACCCTCTTGCAAGTACAGCCTTATGTTGAGCAGGGAGCAGATCCTGCTCGGCACGGAGCTGACCTCTCATCCCACCCAACCACACCACTTGTTTACTGTCTTTTGCAGATGCCCTAAACCTTGACAATGACCTATTTTCCCTTCTGTTGCGCAAAGCTTCTTTCCTAGAAAGAGGCTTTGTAAGCTTGGTCCGAACAGCACAGCTCTCCTCCATGTATGTAAAAGGAGACTTAAAATGACTGGCAGCTTGGCTCAAACACACCCAAAACCCACACGCTGATGAGTTGAGAGACTCGGTCAGATGCTACCTGAAACCATCCTGTGAAACTGCCAGCCTGGTTTGCGGAGGAATCAGATGAGCAATGTCAGCCTTCACATCCACTCCTCAAATTTACTTTTTCTTAGTGCTTTTCATCTGTCTGCGCCTGCTTCAGGATTCAAGAAAGCTAGCAAAAAGCTTTTCTCCGGACATTTCTCTTCTGTTTCTGTCCTTGCCTTTGTGTGGCAATGAAAACATCTGATTTTTTTTTTTTAAAGGGAATTTTGGAAAAAAAAAAAATCTCCTCGTTCCTCTGCAGTACTTCCAAGTTTTCAGGATTACTACTCCTCTGGCAGAGGATGGTTTGCAAGACAAAACAAGACAAACAATGGTAACAAGAGAAACAATGGTTCAAATTTACTTTTTCAGAGCACGCAATGTTTGAGCCCAAGCAGGAGAGCACTTTTGCTCATGGGTTCAAGCTTTTTTTCAGCCACCCCTTCACCTTGGGGATCTCCATCCTTTCCTTTTCCTCAGGATGTTCCCTGGCCATGCTCAAGCTGTCAGTAGTGGTGTTATCTCCTCCTCTCACAGTGATGGTTTCATTCAGCTCCTATGATTCTTCTCCATCTCTAATCTAAAGCCCAGCTTTTAAAGTTAACTCAAAGTCAGTGCTAGTTTATTTTACTGTGCCAGGCTGTAACTTAAAGCTACAGACAAATTCAACCTAACAAGTTCCCCTTGGCCAGCTGAGAGCGCAGGTTAGAGATTAATCCCACAGCAGCAGATGGTCTAGGTTGAATGCTTGCTGCTTGCCCATGGCTGCTTTTTCTTTTCCCCTTGGTACCTGCAGCCTGGCTTGGTATCTAGCTGTGCTCCTGCCTGGACAGACAGGCTGCTCTAAATGAAAACAAAATGCACAAGAATTCGGATGTGCTAGGAACAGGGTCTGGTTGTGAGGCAGCTCGTGAGACCACCAACAGCTACATTAAGAGCAAAACTTGGGAGTGTCACCAAGATGTGGTGACTTCCCTCTAACTGAGCAAAGTACTTTTTTGCATAGGCACCCAGGTATTCTGCCTGGGTGCTAGTGTCAGGAGACAAAACTGCTTTCAGCATGTATTAGTTTTCCTCCCTGAAATTCTTTCCTGAAAATAACATGATACCTCTATCAACTACATAAACCCTCCCTGGAAAGCGCAGGGCTCCCTCTGGGAACAGAGTGGGGAGGAAGGGGGTGGGGAGTAAGAGAGAAACTGCATGGCTGACTAGGCTTAAACCATGACAGGAGTAAAGAGCCCTTGACTAGAGCTATTCTTTGAGCTTTGGTAGTTCTGCAAGTAATTTTCCCCAGTTTGTGGGCAAGTGAATGTGACATGAGGTTGAGGTGATATGAAATACAAGTGGTCTTTAAGAGGTCATGGTATTTTATATTTTGCCTGCTCCTAAATGTGCATAGAATGCAGGCAAGTAAGGAGCTGGCTGATGGGCTGGTGTCTGTGCTTGCTTATACAGGGATTATTTGGCACCTGGGATTTTTAATTGCATGACATTGTTCAGGATAGCAGCCACTGCGTGTCTTTGGGGATCTTGGCTATGACCAGAATCAAGCCCCTGAGCCCCTGGCAATGGACTGCTTCAGTGTCCCCATCACATGCTGAAATAAAGCATCTCTACAGCCAGTCATCTGTATCTGGTTTTTGTAGTTATGAGCTGTGTATGGTACTTTTGCCCATAATGGTGGACAGTTAGTCCCAGCAGCCCATCTGCAGAGGCAGAAGCTAAAAAGTTAGGTGCTATAAACAGACAAGGTCTGGGATGTTGTCAGGTATCTTTAACACTGAGACAGCACTGACGTGTTTCCAGTTTTGTTAATTTTCTCCATTTTAACACTGAAACCCATGAAATCAGCAAGTAGGAGAACCCCAATGTTAGGATTAAAAAATTAAAAAAAAAGAAAGAAAATAAAAAATCTTCTTTTGAGCACCCAAAAGGCACAGGAACCACAGGGTAATAAAACATGTACCTGCGTTATCATTTTGCTGTAATTCTGTGCCCACCTACAGAATGTATAGCCTACTCCTGGAAGTGCTCTTTCTATTGTTACATCTAGGGGCTTAGATTTAAGGTCAGATTACCTAATTTAAAAATTGAGGAGTATCATCTGATCCACAGTAACTAACCAAGTTCATGTGGGAGTAATGCCCTGCCTCCTGACCATCTACCTCAGTTTCTGAAATCATCTCCTGTAAACCAGTAGTTCTCAAACCAGAGGCCAGGTTTGTATCATGGGCAATGATACAGCAGTATAACAAGCATCCTAAAAGACAGTACCCTAAAGTATTCAGGCATAAGCTAAAACATATGCTTGGTCTTCATACCAAGCTTGAAATTTCCTTTCACATTAACTTCTAACTAAAGAATGAGAGGGAGAAAACACAGCCCTGTCTATAGTCACTGCTGGACAGAAAAGTTTAATTACTGCCTCTTCTATCAGGCAGGAAGGACCTTCAGAATAGCACTGGAAGGTCACGTATTTCATTGCTGTCTTGTTTTCTATGAAAATACAGCCCGCTGCTTCCCAAGGCTGAGGATCCAGCCCCTCT
Source organism: Psilopsiagon aymara (assembly GCA_024733675.1). Classification (NCBI taxonomy): domain Eukaryota; kingdom Metazoa; phylum Chordata; class Aves; order Psittaciformes; family Psittacidae; genus Psilopsiagon; species Psilopsiagon aymara. The sequence goes on along the minus strand of JANRGW010052172.1, from coordinate 24,071 downwards.
GGATCTCACTTAGGAGATGTCATGGACTTGCTGCCGTGCACAGGTTTCTCTGATGAGAAATCATCCAGCAAGCTGCTGGTCCTCATACCTTTTGTGTTTGGAAATCTGTTGAGCTTTACCAGAGGGCAAGAAACCAGGACAGCATTATGAACCCAGGATGAATATAGTGGCACTGCAAAGGTCTGCCTTTTATAATTTTTCACTCTGATTAACTCTATACCAAAATGTGCCAACAGTTGTTTGGGTTTTTTTTCTCCACAAGCTTTTTATAGCCTGCTGCAGTAAACGTGGGAATCAATGAAGTTTGTGCTAATAGTTGATCTAAGAAATGGCTGATGTGGATTGCAATTTTCAAGATCTGCAAGGAGAATTGCATGGGTGGTATAATTATGTTCAAATAGTATTTGGTTTCTAAGCCTCTTGCAGAGTGCTAAAATACTGCCCTGGCCATTGGAAGACCTGGCATGTATGACATGGAGGAGGAGACTTGGAGACAGCAACCCTGATACCCTCAGCTTAGTTGTGCCAGATGAAATGTAGGAGGCTGGAAAACCTCAGGTAATCATTTGGACCACATTCAAACCACTTACTATGGAGTATGATAAAGCCCTCAACATCCACGGGGTTGGAGGGGCATTGCGAGCAATATCATCCAGGACAGCAATAAAGCTGGCATGCTCTGCAGCTGGTGGGGAACTGCAGGACTCTGTTCAAACAAACCTTAGATGGTGCTTTTACTTATTCCCACTGATGGTGTATAGAACTAGGGATCTGGCAGCCCTGGAAATGCTCAAGTAATCATGGTTTTCAGGATAATAGTAGGTACTGAAGTCTGTAACTGAAGTTATGCAGTCAGCAGTCTGAGCAGAGCTCTTGGTTTTGCGGTGCTGTATCTGACAGGCAAACTTTTCCCAGCCCTACACCATGACCAGTTCTCCCTGATGTTTGAGGAAAACTGCAAACAAAAAAGCTTCATAGTGCAATAACTAAGCCATTTGCTACAAAATAAGGCAATTAAGGACCGGAAGCTCTTCCAAAGTGCTACAAAGACATGACGCTGTTGTTCGTTTTGTCTGGACCTGAGCCCAGGGGCCATGACTAGACCTGTCATATCACCACACCTTCAAGCCAGAGCCTGGGCTGTGTTTGTGTTCTCCTATCGCAGGGTGAGAGCTTTCCTGGAGCCACTGAAAGAGCCTGAACACTTTCTTCTGTAATCTGTCATGACTGTCAGGATGCCAAGAGACATGCCAGACCTAGACCCTGGGCCAAAATTGCTATGTAGACATGCCCAGAAAGGAGAGCTGGCACAAGGTGTTGTATAAAGTGAGATATGTGAAGCTGCAGGCAAATATTTTGGTAATCGCATGGGTAGCTTAGGCTTGGCAGAGGGCAGAGCACGTCTGCTCGTCAAGAAAGGAGGAGGCAAAACTTTTATCAGCTTGGAAGAGGGTTGAAGCCTGATTTAGTGGGAGCTCAGGGGAGCTTCAAGGGGTTAAACAAAACCAATTGCCCCAGAAAAGTTGAGGTGAAGGACTCAGTGGTGTCCAAGTGAGGCCACAAGCACCTTTTCACGATATGTTTTCCCAGGACAAAAGATCTCATTCCTGATAATAAATCATTGTAATTACCATTTCATGATAAGGTTCAGAAGTGACTGGAGGAAGGACCATACACTTTGCTCAGTGTTTGTGCGGGAGATCCTTCACGTGTCACTTCACCTCTGTGTTGACCTAGAAAGTTCAGCCTCAAAGGATGGGAGAGGAAAATCTAGTCCCCACAGCTGGGGTAGCTACAGCACAGAGTCAGTGGGGTAGACCACGGACACACTGCATGAAAGTATCATCGCACCTAATTAGCTTCAGCAAGATGGGGATATATATGCCTGAAGAGGTTGTTACCATTGCTCACAGCCATCCAGTTCCCTGCTGAACATTTTTGATCAAAGTCTTTCCAAGACGATCTATTTTCAGCCCAACCTACTCAATACCTTGATTGCTACACAGCTCTTTTAGCTGCTCTTAGGTAAACATGCTGTCGCTTCTTGGCATTTTGCCTTGCTAAACCAAAAATACAAGTGGTAAAGAAAATAAGAGAAGCTGTTTTCCTTCACCAGGAAAAATTATGCTATTTCTGAAATAAACTGTTTTTAATACACCTCACTGGCTATGCATGTATACACGTATGTATAAATATACTTGAACTGGAGGTCCAGCTGTTGGCATCATCTGCCTACATGGAGACAGAAACAAAGAGACAATTATGTACCTATAAACCCAGACACATCTTCAATCCAGTCTGTATCTGAATGCAGAACATTTGATTATGCTGAGATATCAGGGTCTGACTTTCATTAAAATAAGTCCAGGTGTACTCAGCTCAAACCTGTGGGTTATGGTCTGTTCTGGAGAGCTGCATCTCCTGTGTCTGTCCTTAGAGAGGGTGACCACCATGACGCTCATGCTGGGAACTGCTTTGCATCCTATGGTGGAGCAGGGGGTATAGAACCGTCAGTGCTAAAAGCCATAACTGGTGACTGTGCACACCAGATTGGCTTTGCCCATCCTTGGTTCTCTATGGGCTGACATGGCCCCAGAAGAAATGAAGGACTGCACAGGAAGCATTTTACAGATCCACCCACAGTCAGCATCCCTGGAGCTAAGCCAGAGCAGGCTTCAGCAAATCAAAATCGGAGATCAATCCATGGAAGACCTTATTTTTGCAGAATGACAAAATAAGGTCTGCCATGGGTTGGAAAGATCCACTGGGCAGTCCTTAAAGTTATGTTTTCAGTTTCCCCTCTGGTAAGTAAACACATAGACGTCAACAATAGATGGAGCATCACATGGAGTTGCAGAGGTCAGCACAGACTTCAGAAAACCCATGAGTCTGAAAAAGAAATCATTTGGAAGGAGGAGCATCTGGGAGATAATTGTGACATATTGAGGAAGAAAGCAATACATACTGGTGTACGCTGTCTTCTCTGCAAAATGCAGCTGAAAGTTTTGGTTTTGTGGAAGAAGATGGGCAGATAACAAAACAAGCTGACAGCTCCTGGGTAGGAAAGATTTTTGTGTTTTTACTTTGGCTGGAGGACTAGAGAATATAGGCAAAAAAGGTGTTAAACTGCAAATGTAATGGGCAGGATTAAAGCAGGCAAATGTAAAACAAAACCAGATTTTATGTAACATGTTCAGATTAAGGCGTAATAGAGAAGGACAGCTTCTTGAAGAGTGTATATAGTAGTATAGGGAGTCTGGGGTGACAAACAAGAGATTCAGGTGACTGCTGCAGTAATGGGCTGTTATGTGTGATGGAAGACAGCAGGGAGGAAAGGAGCAGAGGACACCTATTAATAAAAATAGCATATTCCGTTTAAGTTTTATTGGTAGCTCAGAGCCAAGGAGTCTTTCATGCCTTTGCATGTTTGAGCTAACATTACCCAAGAGTGGGTAGTGGTAGGGATCCGCTATGAACCATTGAAGTGGAGAATAGCTCTCCAGCCTCTAATATGCAGAAATGAAAAGACTTTGGTTTACAGAGATTTCAGTCTGAGAAACCTGTGCTGTAGTAGCAGGATAGCATTAGTGTTTCTAAAAACACAGCTGGTCATTTCTGAACATGCAATATCATGTATCAAAAATGAAGTCATTCAGCTGAGGTCTCAGTATGGTGGCTATGGATTAATTCAATGCTGGACAAAAAATTAACGGTTGCCTTGGGACTGGTGTTTACTAGTTAGTGACACTCTAAGGAAGGACAGTCCCATCTGGTCATGGGGACAGCAATGACAGTGCAAAAAGATAACGTGATCACAGTGGACAAAGAGCAGGCGATGAACTCACCCCAAAGGAGGGTCAGAAGGGACTGGTTTCATCCTGGAGGTGAAGGGCTGAGTCAGTACCAGAGGGATGCAGAGGTAAGGTTGCTCCCATGCAGGGTGTTAATGAAACAAGTACTGTGAAGTTCCTGTTAAAAACAGTGCTGGGAAGTTGGGCACGGTGAGTCACCAACGTAACCTGAGAGTTGGAGGCCCCCCACAGGTTGAGGGTTAAGAAACAAGCTAAATTTGAGAGTGGACTTCATTACAGCTGAGGATTGCCTCCAAGGGTAGAGGATATAGGATACACTGCAGAGAAAAATGTGACAAAAGCAGAGAGCTGGAAAGCTGAAGTGCTGGTGAATTTACATTAGAAAGGAGGCAGGTTTTTCAACAGTGATGCTGACAAGTGATTAGGGCACAGTCAAGAGCAGCAGTATGTATTCCCCACACCAAGCCTTCTATGCAGCTAGTAGACACCTTAGCAGGCCATGGAGGGAAAGAGGCACCTTGGAAGCACCGTAACTCACCTGGTTAATTTTTGATATCCACCGGCACATGGGATGCATGTGTCCTGTCTTATATCAACTGCTCCATCAGTATTTCAACAAATTCAGGTAGATGAATGCAGAAACTTATACTTCCAAATCAATGGTGCTTCCATGACAAACTGAACTTTCAGCCAGAAGATGGGATTCCCAAAGATGTAAGTTATCTTTAATGGACTGTGAATGGTCAGAGGTTGTGATTTTCATGGCTCCAGCCTGTGCATCCCATGCTGCATGAAACATAATGGAGGAAATGCCAGGCAATTTACCTGTGGACAGCTCTTCATGCTAAGCAAATATTTGTCTTATTGTGGTTTTAATGTGCCCATCAGTGATAGCTAAATGTCGAGCACAAAATAAATCAGTGCCACCTGGGAAAGACTCCATGCTCTGCCACACATTGCTTGGGTAGCTGGAGGTTTTATCAGTATGTTGGGTACAAAGTTCGGCAGTGAGGCAGCATAAAGAAATTCTGTATTTCCAAAGGTGGTGTTTGAGGGGCATTCAGGACAGTTGGACACAATGCAGTTCATGGAGTATTAGTATTGGCTATACCGCTCGATAATAATCACTGAGTCCAAGCCCCCAGCTTTGCATCTGCTCTCCCTCTTGTTCCCGGTGGCTCTGTTGCTTCTTACACCAATTTGCTCTCTGGTATTTGAAGCCAAGTTTCTTGTCCAGTGACAGTGTCACCCATCCAGAAGGGGCTGCTTCAGGGAGCCACAGCTCTGCAGGCCACTGCCACATTTGGAGTGACCAGGAGGTCCCTCAAACAGAAGAAAACAAAGGCAGTGATTGTCCTGCAGTGCACAGCAGCCACAGAGCTGAGAGAGAAAGGGAACACGAGCAGTACATTTAAGACCCCTCAGAGAGGTGAAAACAAGAAGTACATTTAAGACCTGCATTTTGCTTCATAGTATATTCCTTATGCTTTCTATAAAATACTTTTTTTAATTCTTCGTTTTTCCTCGTTTCCCTTCCCAACCCTTCCTTTGCCTCTTCCCTCCCATTCTTTTGCCCCTTCCCCTTCCCTCCCATTCCCTCGCCCTTTTCTCTTCCATTGCCCCTTTTCCTTCCCATGCCCCTTCCGCTTTCCTTGCCCCTTCCTCTTTCCTTGGCTCTGCCCCTTTCACTTTTCTCTGCCATCTGCTCTCCCTTTCCTTATCTCTTCTTTTCTCCTCTCCAGTCCTCTCTTATTTCTCTGTACCAAATAAAAAACACAAACTATGAGGATTCTGCCTGCATAGATGGAGAAGCCAGGACAGCAACAGGGAGGGCTGACCTTGCAGCACAGATAGAAATGGCTGGCAGCTCCAGTTTGATGGCAGTGTTACAGCAAGAAGGGGGAGAGGCAGTTCTTGTGAAAAGACACAGAGGGGCAGGCAGTGAAGAACAACAAAATGGCAAAAAGGGTTTGAGAGGGATTCAGCAGAGCTGAGATCCCTTGTGCACCTGCCTCTATTGTGACTAGGTGCAACGCCCCCATTTCTCAAGCAATTGTAGCTCTCGGGGGGGGAGAAGGAAAATCCATGGAGGTGATCTGGAACATACCCAAAATGGAGCCATATTATGCTAGAAAAGTCTGTAAAACCACAGTGCCATAATGGAAACTAAGACCCTTCTGTAGGATCCTTGGGGTTATATGTATATTGTGACGGAGCACATCCAAAGAAGAGCAATGAAGCTGGTGAAGTCTGAAGCACAAGTCTTACGAGGAATGGCTGAGTGAACTGCGGTTGTTTAAACTGGAGAAAAGGAGACTGAGGGGAGACCTTACCACTCTCTACAGCTACCTGAAAGGAGGTTGTAGTGAGATGGGGCTTAGTCTCTTCTTCCAAGTAACAGATGATAGGACAAGAGGGAATGGACTCATGTTGTGCCATGGGAGGTTTAGATTGGATATTAGGAAAAATTTCTTCACTAAAATGGTTATTGGAAGAGGTTGCCCAGGGAAGTGGTTGGTTCGCTATCCCTGGAAGTATTTAAAAGAAGTTTAGATGTGGCACTCAGGGACACGGTGTAGTGATGGACTTCACAGTGTTTGGTTTATATTTGGACTTGATGATCTTAAGGGTCTTTTCCAACCTAAATGGTTCTATAGTTTTATGATTCTGTGATATCCAAAGTCTGGAGAAAGATATTCCCTGTGGACTGAATTAGTTCCAGTCTTCATTTGCCACATTCTCTTCATCATGCGTGGCATAGTTATAATTCTAAGGAACGATAACAATCTTAAGTACAAGAACCCTGGTGAGCACATTGACTTGTCCTTATAGGATCAGTGAATAAATAGGCTGGAAGGGACCTCAAGAGGTCAAATCTTCTGCCCAGAGCAGCAAATCACTAGGCACTAGCTGTTAGGTAGGTTTCCCCCTCTCAATTGGCAAGAACTGCTGTATGAACATTCTTTTTGTTAACAATTTGGATCTACTGTTTCAGGCTCTACCCAGAGCTGTACAAACTCTGGCCCTGACACCTTGCAAGCTATTCTATGTGTTCTGCATGCTAGGGCAACTTTTAGACAGGACTATATAATGACCCATTCTTGCATTAGTAACTCGTCACATCCCATGCCAGCCAGCTCAACTGGCAGCTTTCCCAACCTCACTGCCTCTGCTCTTGCCCCCTTCCATGCTGCCCTGAAGCTCCCTCTCAGGGCTGATAATCACTCCTTCTCCCTGGACTCCTAACTCAAACTCCACGTATTTCTCCTGCCTTGGGCTGCATTCTCCTCAACTTCTGCTTTGGTTTAAAAATGGTTTAAAAACATTTCCAAGTGTATACAATGTGTTTGCAACATCCTTTGAGTCAGAATATTGTTTGTTGTTGCAGCTTCTGTCCACATGTTAGCTTCCTTGGCCTCCTCTTATGCTTTCCCCCTGTGACATACTTTACCTTGGAAAGGGCTCTTTGTAACTACTCAAAATAAGGACAGGAAGAAAAGTCCTGGTAGGTTTTGCTGTTGTTTTTTCTCCGAAGTATTTGGAAAGTTTTGTGGTGGTTGTTGCCTTTTAAAACTTTAATGGCAAATTTCAATATTGAAGCTTTCCGTCCTGGTAATGGAGGTTTTGCCAGAAAAAGAAGTGGAAGGGAAGCCTAAAGGAGCAGTTAGATTTTGTTATTTTGTTTTCCAACTTCACTGCATAAAGAAACCCTGACATTACCAGCCTTTCACTTGCCAAAAAACAACTTGCTAGTGAAGTGAAAGGTCTGTTTTACTTCAGAATAAGATGAATAAAAGCAAAGTGTTTGCTACAACACAGTGTGCCTACCTTTTCCACTACAGGCCATAGGACACACTCCAGCCCAGAGGACAAGGGGCCACACACAGGCCTGTTTCTTAGCAGTGGAGCAGAGTATTGCTTTAACACCAGCAGCACTCCGAATTCAGGTGTGTACTCCACATCTTCCTTCACTAAGTCTAATGAAGACTACACACTACTAAGAAGCAAGCAGAACCACAACAGCAGGGAGAGGAGAGTTCAAGGCTTTCAGCTCCAGACTTCTCAACCCAGGACCTCAGTCCTGCTTCTTGGGCTTGTGTGAGGATGCTCTTTGCAATGTCTGATCCATCCCTGCACTGTATATCAAGACTTCTACCACTTTCAGGAGACTCAAGATTATCTTGATAGCACACTGCAAGAAATATCCAGGAGACATGTGCTGCAGCTGGCACTGACACCCTGCCAGGAGCAGCTGGATGCTTATGGACTTTGCTTGAGGGGCATGAAGTTCACTATGGCTCCAGCTTTTGAAATCCTAACTGTGCTCTTGCTGGGAGGTTACTTAGGCCATGGTTTCACAGGAATATCATGAATCACAGGAAAAATGGTGCCTAAAGTGATACCAGATGTCTATGAGAAGCAGCTGAACCCCTCTTCTAGCTGAGGGTGGAGAAGCACTGGATTCACCACAGGGAAGATCATGGATCTCCATCACCGGAGGTTTCTAAGGATAAGGAAAAGAAATTTCTGCCCCCAGGAATGACACAGGCTGTCAGTACTGCATGTGAACAGAAACTGAGTCCTGCCCAGTCCTATCCCAGCAATTCAAAGGGTACTCAGGGTCCGCCTTCCTCTGGTGGTCATTGGGACCTTGGCAGGATTCAGCGGCCCGTGCATAGGCATCATGGTCTGCTGGACGTGATATCAGGGATCCTGAGATTACTCTAAACTGATCCCTCTGGCCTCAAGGGACATTGACCTAAGCCAGACAGGGTGGCTGTGCTGATCAGCATTTGTCTGTCAGAAGCTGTGGAGCCTGACCCGTGTCTTTTAGAGAGACAATCTGGACAACATAACACACACCACCAGCAACTTCAGCTGCTCCTACCCAGCAAGAGATGCGAATTGGGAGGTAGCACAGGAGAAGCCCAGGAACCACAGTTGAGGGCACCCTTAATAAACAGGGGGGTAGCTGGAGAAGCAGCACCCTTGGATATGCAACTGTGTATAATCTTGTCCTGGGTTCAGCAGTAGCAGTCATTTTTCTCCTTAGTAGCTGGTGCAGTGCTGTGTTTTCGACTTTCTGCCAGGGAACAGCGCTGATAACACCGATGTTTTCAGTTGCTGCTCAGTAATGTTTAGTCTGACCAAGGACTTTCTGAGTCTCATGATCTGACAGGGAGGAGGGGAAGCCGGGGGTAAGCAGAGAGAGGACACCTGACCCAAACTAGCCGAAGAGGTATTCTATACCACAGCACATCATGCTCACTGTATAAACTGGGGGCAATTACTTGGAAGGGTTAGATCACTGCTCGGACAGGCTGGATATCAGTCAGCAGGTGGTGAGCGGTTATACTCTCTTCCCTTGTTATTTCCCTTATCATTATTATTAAAAACCATGACAAATTTCCAACTGCATTTTATGAGCCACACAATGCCTGAACCAAAGCCTTTTGGAACAAATAAAGAAACTTCCAGGAGCAACCTGGAACGGAGTACAATCAGGGAGAAGGGCAAGAACAGTTGTGCAACCATCTGCCAAGCTAGGAGAAAAAAAGCGCCCAGCACTGCTTGTTCCCTCCCCTCTTCCCATCCCCTCCTTCAGGGAGATCTGCCCTAAAGGGAAAATATGATAGGTTTGTGTTGGGCCTTCTGGATGGAGACTGGGCTTAGTGGAAAGGCAGCCAGCCCTCTGTGTGATGCCCGTGCTGGGAAGTCAGCATGTGGCTAGGTTCAGTTAAAATGTTTCACAGCAGTGAGACCAACAGGGACCATGGCAGTGAGACTGATGGGGACCACAGGCACAAGAAGCAGGCTGACCTATTCACAGACAAATTGGCCTTATAAATAAAATGAATGTGTGCAGGACAAACAGGGAGCCTGTCAACCGAGCAAGCCATGCTGGAGCACTGGGAAATATTTTATTGGGAAATAAAGTCTTAAATGCCATTCTCCACGCATGGACCAGGGCTGTGTTACTTTCCATCAGCAAGCCCTGCTGCCTGCTCCTGCATATTGATTCGTGGCTGAATGGGAACCTTCAATTCCCTTTGGTGGCTTTGGAGAGCATGATTGACACTCTGCAGGACAGAGTCTGACTTCAGCCCCTCTGGTGCCCAGATACACAGACAGCAGAGCTCAGGGCCGTAGGAACATCATGGACAGGATTCATGGCCTGCCAGGCCAGACTGCAAGAGCAGTGCTGGTGCTTCCCTCACCTCCGTCACACCATCTCCTCTCCACTGTTGCTATTAGCATGGAGTCAGAGGGGAAGAAAGCAATCCCAGGCACATTTTTTCCGAGCTCCATCCTCATATCCTTCTCTCCTTGGTCAGAATCAGCAAAATAATAAATAAAAAAGCTGAATTCCCATATTTTCCGTTCAAGTTTATTCAACCAGTAAATGGATCAGCCCCTCTCACCCTTCCTGAGGACGTGGGAACTGGGGGTGTTAAGCAGGGTCAGCTCCAAGCTCCTGAAACCCCAACATAGACTAGGTGGGTGTAAAAGAGTCTCTGCTGACGCCTCCAACCCCAGCAGACTTTTAATGGCACTTGTACCAGTGCTAATTACATCTTAACATTTTCCCTCTGTATTTTGGTGTTTATTTTGGAAAAGCTCCTCCCTGGAGTCATTTTCTTCTTCAGCTTTAAAACAACAACAATAACACTACTGCTCTTGCTTTTCCCTTGGCTGTTCCCCTCATTATTATAACGCTGCTGTTCTGCCCCTGTACAGTCAGCAGAGGAGTTCAATCAGGCTGATGAGTAAAAGTGCATAATTTTATGGCTGCATATCAACTGCCTGTTATTAAACTAATCAATCAGCTTCAGCACAGCTACCAGTAGAGCACAAGAGAGGACAAGGCAGAGGAAATGCTATGCCATTATTTTTCCAAAAAGGAAAATAAATACACAATTTGGCCAACTGAATTTTTCAGCTTGCCCTTCTTTGCAGGGAGAAAGGACTCCAGTGAGTTATGGAGTAGGTGACCTGCAGCAATGTAGCGAGGAGTTTGTACTGGAGTTTTCACTGCTTTTCTGCTCACCTGCAGTGCTAAGCCATAATGCTCAGTGATTGCTATGCTCTGAAGACCAGGAAAGTCATCAGGTGCTTTCTTATCACATCTCATAGTGACCTACTATAGATGCCTCTGACCTCCTCCAGCAAAGCATAGGCATAGTTAAGTCAATCCTTTTAAAGCCAGATCATCACCTGTACCCACTTATGCTGCACAGTACCCAATTTTGGCCATAGGCTTAGCAGTCGTGGAAGAAGTCAGGGATCTGATTTCCAGTGGCCTTACTCTCAGTAATCATTTCACCTGACGGCCCTAGTGAGAAATATGGCAGAAGGAAAACATGCATGAACCTCCTTTCCAGAAAGAAAGTAGGTTTCTTCATCTATTCCCTACCTGGAAATGCAGAACTGACTTCACAGGGACCACAGTCTGCTTCAGAAAGGCTGCTGAGGGCACTAAGGAACAATCTGTGCCCCGGAAGGGCAGGACATTGCTGCATTGCACCAAGGAAATCTAGGTTACGTGTCGGGCAAAGCTTACTGTTGGAAAGGGGTGAGCAGGAGCTGGGACACATTGCCAGGAGGTCATGGAGGTCTCATAGAGCAAGCACTGTTAGGGCTGGAGCTGGTGAGGAAGGTCCAAGGAAGGAAGGAAGGAAGAAAAGAAGGAAAGAAAGAAAAAGAGGGAGGGAAAGGGGGAAGGAGTAAGGACAGGAGAGGACAAGGACAAGAACTAGGGCAAACAGATGACTTGCCACTTTTTCCTCTCCCCCAGCAGCTGGTACACCTTGTGCTTGCTCTCTCAGGCATGCTCTCTCCATCGCCTACAAATAAACTAAGAAGGCTTTGTGTGGTGCATCCTCTAAATGCAGCAGGGCTTTAGCCTAGACGTGCATCCTCAGACCCACAGAGGAAAGGAAGGACGTCCTCAGCCAGCTTGATCATCCTTCCCCAGTTAACTGTATTCACTTATCCAGATTAAATTGCACTGGCTCCTTCTTGTCTTATTATTTATCTATCACTTGTTTTACTGTCACATCCGCAGGTGCAGACTGTTCTGTGCCGTGCACTGTGGACGCATACAAATAAATACGGTCCCTGCTCTGTGGCTCACTGCACTGATTGACCGAGAGTTACTTAGCATGGACCTGACCCAAAGGCTCTTCCTGGGCAGGGAAGGCAGCCCTGCAGGCCCCCATGCTGTCCTGCTGGCCGGGGCTTGGCAGCAGGGCTGCGGGCTGACAGCTGACGTCCTCTCGAGCCCATTTCCTCCGGCCGCTGCCAAGCCGTGCGCAGAGCGCTTCTCACAGTGAATTTTCTGGAAAACAAATTAAAGGAGGGGTGACATCACACAGCAGACAGCCCAACCAGTGCTCGGCTGCACCGGCAGAATCCTGCCTGCATTCTGGGCTGCACCACACACACCACATCACTCGCAGCTGCTGCTGCTGCCCTGGAATGTGCAGCTCGCCATCTAAATATACTGTAACAATAAACTGATCAAAGCGGCTAAATATTGTTGTCTGTTTTCTGATGAGTGGCAGGGAGTATGGTGTCCCGGAAACCTATGGTTACTTGTTTTTTCCCCTGCGTGAAACCACAGGCAAACAAAACCATGGGGGTGTGGAGGGGGAAGAAAAGGAGACTCCAGTGGGTGTTAAGGCAGTGCTGCTGAGGTCTTGGGAGTCAGGAAATTCCAGTCCTTGCAGCCTGCTGATTGGAGTAGGTGGAGGGCAGTGGTGGGCTGGAGGAGACAGGACAGACTGTCTGCTGGGAAAGTCTTCAGTTAGGCTGGGACCTCAGTGGCTGGACTCCCTCCCCAGCACTGTCACATTCTCCTTGTTCAGGCTTCAGCATATCTCTTCAGGTGGCTGTGGTAGGATTCATCACTTAACATCAAATGTCTATCCATCAAGAGCTTCCTCAGGAAACCCAGTTTACCCCCAGGCCCTTCCCCGATGTGGCTAATAGTAAATAAAACAAGCAAGGATGAGTTCACTGTGCCAGCTGAGGGTATGTCAGGAAGCAGGACCAGCACAGGGATGGGGTCTCTGGTCTAGCAGGGGTCACTGGGTGCCCAGGGCAAAGAGACTGGGCTGGCCCACACCTTTGCTTGTGCAAAACCTTCAGCCTTCCATTCTCCCCCAGCTAAATCTTTATTCAGGTGATCTCATCATTGCTGCCATGGAAAAGCACTGCTGCAAATGAGTAGTCATGAATAATCATGCTGGCTATTTTGAAAAGCTTTTTATCCTTTGCATAAGAGATTGAAAGAAGTGCTGGTTTTAAACAGAAGACTGCTTTGAAATGTTTGCTTCAGCCTCCAATCAAGAGATGATCTACAGCATCTCACCCCAGCGACAGCCATGTCCCCTGCCATGCACTGCTGCAGGGTCAGTCAGGGAAAGAGGGAGGATGTTACAGCTCCAAGTTCTGATCATGCATCTCCCTGCCGCCAGCTGTGGCTGTGTGATGCTGGGCTTAACCTGCCCTGCCTCAGCTCTCCAACTGCAAAATGGGAAAAGGAGCTATGGGCACAGACATTATGGTCATATAATCTTTAAAAGATCATGGACTTCTCCAGTACCATGGGGAAGAAGCTCTGTAAATAGATGAAATTGAGGAATACAATTAAATTCTCCATAAGAAAACCCTAAACCCCAATCACAGCTTGTGTGTTTAAAAAGGCTCTGTTGAGAGACTTCTTGTTGCCTGTTTCCATTAAGCTGGGTACATACCACCTATTATTTATATAGAGAATTTCTGATACTTTTTTTCCCTAGTTCCTCCTCCCGCTGCCCACAACATCCCAAACAGAAATTAAGGACACAAATGGAAAACTTCCACTTGTTCTTTAATTTCATTCCCAGGAGCTCTCAGTACAGCTTTCCAGCCTGTCCTGTCCAACCTGGGGAAACACCTCACCTAACTGTAGTTAAATCTACAACAAAGTATTTCCTTTGCTACCTATTTGTTTGTATTCTGGTACACCATGGAAAGGGTTATCAAAACAGTTACCAGACCACGGTAAAACTTTTCTATTCAGAACAAGGGGTTTCTTGAGAACTGCCTCTGGCAGCTCTATGCATTTCTTCTGTTTTGAGGTATATTTTCTTATCCTCATTTTCAGTGCAGGCCGACCATCATACTGGAGCACGTGGTGCATGTCCGATCTACAGCAAGCAGAGACGTGCAGTGCATGTTCTCAGTGTGATCCTTTCTCATTACACCTCCCCTCGAACTGAAACATCTGCCATCATGACCAGTGATTTGAGCCAAACAAGCCACCTTTAAAAATGAAACCAGATGCAACTAATGTTAGGGAAAAGGAATAAAAGCACAGGCGGTGAAGTGTAAGCTGAGAGAAAGTGGGAGGAAGAAAAACGCAAAGAGCAAAAAGCTGGAGAATGCTCCAATAACCACAAAGCAGCAGCCCCTTATTTGCAAATGTCAAAAAAACCCAACAAAACAACCCAAAAACAACAAAACCAACAAAACAAAGAGCTGATAGAATTTGCAATGGTATGAAAATGGAATCAGTGATAAGTAGCAATGGGCACAAGCTGGTTGCACAGGCAGGTGCTGATAGCTGAAGAGGAAACCACTGAACAACTTATCTCATCGTGGCCATGGGAAAAGTCAGATGTTTTGGAGTAAGGGATGTGGGTCACACCTAGGAGATGAGGGAATACATCCCAGAAAGCAGTGACTCAGAACTGGATTGAGTGGTCCTGGTAGACAATTGCTTGTGTATGAACTCCCAGCAATGCCTTAGCCAAGAAGGTTGGAGTAATTTTGGCTGTGCTGAAGTGATATTATCTCTGTAAACACATTAGTGGGACCATTTCTGGAAAGTTGTGTCTTGTTCTGATGTTCACATATCCAAAAATATATCTTAAGGAAACAACAGAGATTTGTAGAAAACCTGCCAGAGTGATTTTAGGCCTTGAAAATCTGCTTTAGAGTGAAAAAATCATATCCAAGAAAAAAAATTAAGAAGTGATCCAGGTTACCAACACCTGCACAGTTATAAATGCTGGAAATTACATCAGTAAAAGTTGTAATGAGATGGAGTCTGACAAACTCAGATTAAATCCAAGTGAGAGATCTGAACCAGTCATGCTGAGGTCAGATTTTCCCCACCGAGTCCACATGACCACCCATCATCCAACATGGCTAAAGGTTTGCAGTTTTTTGGTGCCAACTGCCCATCAAGGTGGCTAAGATAGTGTCTGACTGCCTTTGACTCGGTAGTTTGTTGATCATGTGTTTAAAGGAGTAAATACGGCTGGCTTTCTGTGCAAAAGCTTGAGGCTATGCTACTTTTATGACCCAGAAATGTGGATGTGCCTACTGCTAATGCCGTAGGTCATTGTTTTGGGGAGATGTGGTGGCATTAAGTGAACCACAGCATGCAGCATCACTTTGTGTGTTGAACAGAAGGCTGACTGAGGGAGAGTTTCTTAGATTACTCAGCCAAAAAGGTAGCAACCAAGGTAATTGGGCACGAAAGCTCTTTTTTTGCTAACTGTTAAAAAACATGGAGTAAAACAGATGGATCAAAAGCTTGTTGACATTGATGGGGATCTTTCCAAGCGACTTCAGTGGGGTTTTGGCTTAGGTGCATATGCTCTTGCATATCAGTAGGCTGATCTCAACAGCAAATGAAATGGCCCCTGGATGTCACTGCTGTGCTACAGTAGAGCAGCAGAAGAGTCTTATTCTATGGGATGCAAAGAACATGGAGTTAAGACCCAGAGAAAAGGCCTGGATAACTGGAAGCATTGGCTCAAACCTTTGGTCTGCCTCCAACACAGATTGCCAGTGACTGCAAGTTATCATCTGACAGATGCTCCGTCATGGCTCCAGTCCATTTCCTACTGCACAAGTCTATACATCACAACCCATGCTGTTGTCAAGCCTGTGTGGTCAAACTGGCCCTGGATGCTGATTTTTTTTCCAATTTCTCCTCATTTCTCTTTACAAACCCATCCCTTCTCCAGGAGAGAAAAAGAATGTCAAAAACCTCCAAACCAATCCACTATCCACCATAAATTTAATTGATTTCAGTATAAACTCAGGGCCTTATGGTTGCATAGAAGACATAGGAAACCAATTCATTGATGTTTCCTTCAGTTTGCAAATTTTAGTATGAGAGATGCTGCTCTTCCTAGCAGGTTCATAGCAATGAAACCTAATGATGATATTTAAACGTATTATTCCTATCAACAGTTTGCCTGGGGTTCAATTTGATCACATTTAAACAAACCATTTTGTCAACAATTTGCTTGGGGTTCAGTTTAATGGAAAGCCGTCAGAAGAGTTGCTTGCTCCTGGGAATGCACAGAACTTGATTGTTTGGGCGTGGAGGAGAGATAAGAACCCAAATTCCTCCCATTACCCCCACAATAATTCTTGTAAGGGAAAAACATGCAGTCAGCAGCGCAAGAATTTGTGGGAAGTACAAACTGTCAGGGTAGAATACAATAGTTTGAATCTAACCTCAGAATAAACAAGAAAAGGAAGAGTGGGCCAATTGCATCACTCATTTTCCTCTTGGCTGCACAAACCCCTTTAATTTAGCTCTTAAATTTCTGCAGAATTCTTGTCCACTGCACTGAAGTAAACCAGCCTTGCTTCAAAATTGACTTGACTTTGCAAACAAGACCGCAGGAATTTCTACCCAGCTGACTGCTGTCATTTATTTAAGCAGCTCAGTACAGGATTAAGTAGCCCAGCAGCCTGGGACAGACTTTTATCTTGAAAAGTGGCTGTTCCAGGTAGGAAACAGAGATGAAGCAGTGGGAGATGTGGGGTTTCTCTCACCTGACTTCATGTATCCACAATGAAGACATTTCCAGCAGAGCTGGTCACCCCAGGCTCTCTTTGTAGTCGGCAGAAAAAAGCAATTTAGGGCATGATTCATCTGCCCTATATTCAACATCTGTGCTGGGTTGTGATAAATTTCAACCAGGGCTCCAGAGCCTGCACAATGAAAGGCCTCATCCAACTGTTCCCAAATGCACTGTATTTGGAAATGTCCTGGATACCCCCATTCTCCAGCTTCTGCTCCCACGTGGGTCCTCCTCAGACCCACCATTGTCCCCACTGGGAGGACACCTCTGGTTCTTCAAGTGGTCCCAGAGGGCAAAAGATGCCTGTGAGCCTCCATGGCTTCTAATTTTTGCCTTGTTAAAGTTGTGACCCCAAAACTGTCTGAGCTTTATCACCTAAGACTTGTAAGGAATTCTCCAAGGTAGTCAAGATTCAGCTCAGGACTGAGAGAGGGGGGTGTTTGGCTGCTTGACCCACTGTGTCTTTACCCTCTTTAGGTCAAGAGGAGGTTGTTGCTTAATTGCCTTGGTGCTTGGTTCTTTATCAAGACTCCAGGAAATGTTTTTAGGAATATGCAGGACACTTTCAGGTTGAAACTCAGATCATTTGGCAGAAGAAGGAGGATCACCATGTGGGAAAATCTATAGTGTGATAATTTGGTTCTAAATAGGTCATGGAGATTAACTCATCCATGGAAAGGTCTTCTCCTCCAACAGTGGATTCATGGGTCCTTCCAGCATCCCACTGGACTATGTGGGGTCCTTGTACAGCTCAGGTGCTTCCAGAAAACTATTATGCATCCTGCACCCTGAGGTGAGTGGGTTTGTCCACCCATCTTCTGCTGCCACATTTCACCTTCTGCTGCTTCACCATAAGGGGATAGAGCATACACACCAGAGGAGGCACGGAGGTAGGACAGTAGCTTTCTAAATGACCAGCTTCATCTGTGACAGAACTGTAATTAGGGTGTAGTTATACTGCAGTTGTTATGCAAACAGCCGCTCAGTTTGCTTTTCAATATGTAATTATCACTAAATCATTGAGGTGGAGGTTTAACTACCTAATTCATTTACTTTCTTTGCCCCTTGGTGCTCTTGCTCTATCAGCTGTCCAGAGGAGGCTGTATGCACAGTGCAATTGTGTGAGGAGTGCCCCAGGTCTGTGAATAACTAGGTGTCAAAGGAGATAACCACAAATGCCATTAATTGCACTAACTTGAAACTATTCTGGCTCAAAACTGAAAGTTCTGTTGCTCAAAAAAACAGCCTATTTTTTCCCTTTACAAAAGCAATAGTGCACACTCCAGCCCTCAGTCCTTTTGCTAACAAAGCACGAGGGCAATATTTCATCTTAAGAAGAGGCTAAGCAGTGGTCAATGATGCACAGCAGCCATTGAATGGACAGTGGTAGGTTGGATTCCCCCGGGGCTGCATTAGCTGTAAGAAACTGCTTCTTCAGAGGAGACAAGGTCATCCATCACCTGCACATTGCTGCTCCCATCTGCACTCTCAGTGGGGTTTGGACCTGCAACCCCCACACGCCTCTGCTGTGCACATTGGTAGCAGCATCCCCTTCCCGGGGCGGGGGGGCTAAATAATTAACTTTTTGCATTGAGCTAGGCAGTGGACAACGACAAAAGTCCCCTTAAACAAGGCCTTTTAGCCTGCATCTTTTTGCCTCGGGAAAGCTTCATGTTTGTCTGTATATAAACCATTAACAAGGACATCCAAGCATCCACAGCAGTTCCTCAGCTACACAGGACGGAGATGCCATCAACTCGTGCTTCACACGTGTCCTCTGGCAGTGCTTTAGCATGGCGTCTACCGCGCCAATTATTTTTGTGACACAGACACATGTTGAGCTGGCACCAAACCACCGACTGGGAGCTGAACCAGCTCCAGAGCCATTAACAACCTCTGGAGTCATGCAGCCTCCCTGCTGGCTGCCTTTTATGATCCCTTAAACTGTCAGCTAACAAGGTGGTGGGGACAATGTGGGTTTAATGATGCTCTCATCATTAGCAAGACCCAATTAGCAGGAAAGCCTAATGAACCCTCAAATGCAAGCGTGCTAATTTAAATAGAGATAATTCATGGCACCAGTTGAATGCTTAAACAAAGATTTCAAAGGCGTTTCTCTGTGTCAGTAATATGGACACAAGCCTGATTGATCTTCATGAAGGACAATGGATCAGGCTCTTTGATGTATTCCTGAGAAATTTAACGCAAATTTATCTGCAGCAGCAAGTCCTTCAATAAAGCTGCAGTTAAGAAACAGTCAAAGTTTCACAACCACTCATCAGATTATCATGCAAAAATGAAGGAAAAGAGAGAGAGAGAGGGACCTAAGCACAGCTGTAAAATTTACTATCTTTTTTTCCTTTAAACAGTATTTCTTCTTATTATGCATATGACTAAGTTATTTTACCAACCAGTCCCTGCATCTCAGATGCACTCAGTATCACAAGGCAATGGGACTTGGAGTCCAAGCTGTCAGCTGAACTCGGGAAGTTAATGGGCCAGGCAGCTTGCGTTGGCGGGAAATATTCCTGGAGGAAACATCTTGATAAAAGAAAAAGTATCCAAAGAGTAATAAATGGCCATGTGAGGCCAGAGAGGGAGCGAAAACAAAGCAGTGGAAAGAAAATAGTGCTGGGAGGAAAAGAAAAGCACACAAAGTATATTTAGTTATGTTTACATACATATGTCTAATAGAAAGCACTCAGTAAAAAAAGGCACCCAGGCATGGGGGGTGCAAAAGCAGCTGTGGTTTTAGACAGATTTATCACACGGTGGGGTTGGGCAGTTTGAAACTTTCAGAAAGAAAAAGAGAGAAGAAGCAGCTGATTTGGTGAAATAATTATGAGCGGGAAAATGTGGTGGAGAAGGGAAAAGAAAGCTTTACAGCTGGCAGGCAAATGAAAAGGCTGAGCAGATCCTCTTGAAAAGGAGAGCAATTTCAGCTCCCTTTCTTCAGTTTAGCACATCTCTCTCATGCCTGAGTTCTGCAAGGGGCTTTGCCGTCACTTCTCTTTTGCTCAGGTTGGCAGGTATGACCAGTCAAGTGCTCCAGACCTTGGGAGGACAGCAGCTGTATCAGACATTCATATTGCAGATCCACAGGCTATTTTGGGTAAGCTGAGGCTCTTTTGCCTCCGTGCTTGGCTCCCTCTGCTTTCCTGCGCTGCCCTGGATGCTATGCACTCCCTTCCCCTGCCACCCAGCTGAGGTTGCACATGTACTGAGAACCTCCCCAACTGCCCCCTGGAGAGCACAGAAGGATGAGGATGCAGGTCTTCCACTGTGGGATGAAATGCCTGTTGTCCAAGGGAGACCATCATCATTTGGCTGACAGAGCCCCATCAAGGCCACTGCTGAGCTCTTTATTTCCCTTCTCACATCTGACCATCGAGGAAAGTCAGAGATGACCTTTGTTGCTCACACCCAGTGAATTATTGGTCAAAGAGACAGGATCCAGAAATTCCTAAGCTGTGTATACTGAGCCCTGGGAGGTTGGATGGGCACAGCAAAGCACTGGATACAGGACTGCCCCTATTAGCTTCAGGCAGCACATCAAGAACAGGTTGACCTTGAGGAGGGGTATGATCCAGTAGCTGAACATAAGCAGCCTATGCTTCTGAGAAGCTCCAGAGTATTCAAGACAGGGGGCTGACAAGTTTGGCAAAAGACCTGCAGAAGACATATGCCATTCTGGCCCAGTTGGAGGCCAGATGGCACACGCTGGGCCACCTTAAATGCTGCCAGACACTTAGGGGTGTCTATCTCACATGTAAGCATTTATATCATAGACATACAGCTAGTTGATGAAGTGAACCAACTGAATCCCACCTCACATCTCCTGACTATTAGAGCACTCCATAGGGAGGTTAAAAATTAACTTCCCTCAGCAGTTTTGCTGACCTTGAACAGGCAAAAATCAAGGGCCAGTCCTCAGTCTCACTCCACCTCCTTCTGTAAAAAAGGCTGAGATATTAAATTAGTAATTGCGACTTCTTGTTATCATCTGTGCTTGCATAGCTAAAAGTCACATTTAGAGCCTTTTAGCTGAAAATGGAAACCTGTGATTCTCACTTCCTCATAGAACTCCTAGGACTGGCGATTTGTAAAAACATAAAAGAAAACAGATACGACCTTCATGAAAGTCAAAGACAAAATTCCTATTGCCTTCCAGGGGACTACTGTTGACTTCCCATCGCCAGGATAGCCTGAGACAGAATCATGAGAAATGAAAAAAGCCAAGTTGCAGCATCTTACCCAGCCTTGGTCCAGAGCTGAGCCAAAAAAAAGCTTTCCCTTTTTAGGAGCCTTTGAGATCAAGAAAATACCTTATTTTCTCCTTTGAGAGAAAGTCACCCTTGCTTAGTTTTCGATGACTTTGTTGGTACTTTGTTGGTCCTGTTGGCAGACCAAACTTAGGGGGCTATGGGTTGGATTAATTTGGTACAGTGGCACAGGTCTGTAAAAACTGTTTTCAGACTTTTTGGGGATTAGCTGAGTTGTTCCCAGAAATGAAGGTCTTTCTTTAATTTTCCCTAGAGACACGTGTATTCCTGCCCTTTGAAAAGCATTTAGTTGGTCAGAAAAGCAGTAAATAAAGTTTTACTGACAACACCAGTCCTGTGAGTAATGACGTATTGTCACCACAAGAGCATAACATCTCAATGAAATAAGCTATTATTTAGTAAATAAATGCTTTTAAGAGTGACCATCCACAGCTGATCCCAAGCCATGGGTAATCTCTTTGAGAAGGTTGGTTAAATGCAGAGTCAGACAGCATATTAATTGCCAACATTTTGCTGTGTGCCTAATTTACAAAAAACAGTTAATAATATAATTGAAATTAAACTCTCTGCTATTGAGTAGTTGTACGGTCTTGCTGGTCTGAAAGCAGAAGGATAACACTGAAATCCAGTATCCTGGCTGTGATTTATTGGTAGAGGTGTTCAGATGTGGAAACTGGGACTTTGATCTTTTCATGAGAAACAGTTTTCCCATCTGTAATCCAGGGGCATTTCTATCAGCTACTTCATAACTATGTAATAGCTGTAAAATATGAAATGAGTCCGAATAACTATTAAGGAGGTGGGATTTTC
Organism: Psilopsiagon aymara; assembly: GCA_024733675.1. Lineage (NCBI taxonomy): Eukaryota > Metazoa > Chordata > Aves > Psittaciformes > Psittacidae > Psilopsiagon > Psilopsiagon aymara. Next base: position 2,291 of record JANRGW010052172.1, on the reverse strand, counting down.
CTCTAATCAATTAACTTTTGAAAGCCCTCATCCTCCAGCAGCTCTTTTAGCACCAGTCCACAAGTGGGATTGCTCATGCAAGAAAGGAACACGCAGGGTTTTTTTCCACAAACTTTGATATTGTGATGGATCTTCCTTTAATTTGAAAAAATAAAAGTTCATTTATGCGTATGTGTTTGGCATCACCAGGACTAAGGACATTCCATTATTTTTTTCTTCTAGTGAGCTATGTTAATAACATCAAGACAAATCTGTTCTTAGGGAAAATCATTTGACACAAGTGAAAGCAAAGCCTTTGATCCATGAACCTTCTGCACCACCAGAATAGCTTCGAAGCTTGCTTAGTCTACTGAAGTGGGAGCTGAGATGGGATGCAGCTGCCGTCTGCACATTCATCTCTGGGGTAAAGATGAAAGATTAAGCAAGACAAAGTTAAGGGCAACCAAACTGGAAGTGAGTCAACGCAACCTAGTAGCTACAAGAAGGTTTCTGACTACCAGGGCAGTGATGTTACGGGACAGCCTCTTGGGAAAAGAGAAGGGGCCACAAAAACCTTTTCTGATTTAACAGAGCCTGGATGTTTCTGCACCTCCCTTCCAGCTTCCTAGCCCTTTGTTTTTCCCTTGCTGACTCATCCAGAGCTTGGTGAATTAAGTGCAGTATCAGTCCCTTCCAGTCACCCCGGGCCCGTGCAGAGGGAGTCATCTACCCCAGAGCCAGTTTGTTTCTGTGGGTGTCTGAATGCTGAGCAAGATGGGGAGCAGAGCAGGGAGAATTTCTTGCCAGCAGTTTATTTGCCAGCTGGCCCTGTCTTCTCCTTCTCCCATCCTTACTGCTTCCTGCACTGCTCAGCTGCTTGGACTACTGAATAATGGAAGAGGGAGGAAACCACAGAGGAATTGAAGAGAGCTGACTGAAGAGATTAAAAAGGACAGCACAAGCCATTGAGAACCTTAGCATCCCTGGGGAGGGGGTTTCTGCATGGAGCTGAGGGTTGCAGGGCTAGCTGGCTGGATGGGGAAGGAATGGCTGTTACTGTGCGGCTGGACAGGGCAGAACCTAGTCAGCGCAGCGCCCCAAAATACCACCAGAGTCCCTCAGCAGCAACAATGCACTTCCCCATTGGCACCCCACAGCTGTACATTTCTGTGCTCCCAACAGCGCCAGCACCTCTTCCCCCGTATCCAGCATTACCCCTCCATTCAGAGGGTGGTCTTGCAGCTTCTTGAGCTGAAGCCCCTTCTGTCAGCAGCAGCACCCTGAAAGCTGAGTGTGGCTGTGAAAGTGATCAGAGATGCTCTTTGAAGAGTTGGCAGAATTTTTCTTTGCAGATCCCCAGCTGCACTTTCCTGCTAACCTTGCATTCCTGAGGATGCAGAGTGAGACGGGGACGTGTGTATGGAGAGCATGTTGCCCATCACACTAGCTACTCCCACAGCCAGGAAAATATTTCCTGCGAGTTTCCTCCCTTTCGAAGGCCAAAAATCCAACCAGTTTTTCCCCCTGAATTTTCCAAACAATCTCTGGGCTGTTCCTGACTGTGTAAAAAGCTCACATTTCATCCCACAGCTCACAAAGGGTCCAGCATGGATACATATCACCATAACATTGCCATCATAATCCTACTGCAGTTACCATTATTTAATTCTTATTTATAGGACACAACTCAGACAGTGGTAGCTGCCATTAGCACACACATAGAGCCACTATAAATGACTGGTGATAACTAGCAAGTCTAAAGTCACTGGCAAAACTCACCACTCCTATATCTGGGAGAAGAAAGTGGCATCTTTTTCTATCTTCTTGCAGTGCATAACATAAGGTGCATAGCAGTGGATAAGGGTGTTTTTCCAGATTTTGTTGTCAAATTATTCTAACTTCCATTTGGGTGAGCACAGGAGAAGATAGGTCTATGGGTGTGGTGAGGAATGAGACAAAGGGAGCCAAACCTCAGCAGCATAACAGAAGAAGGTGCAAGAGCCCTGAAGAAGATGACACCCTGTGTTGCTCCTAAGCTATGATACCAGCTCCTGCTCCCAACACACATAATCATAGAGTCATAGTTAGGGATGGAAAGGACCTTAAGATCAACCAGTTCCAACTCCCCTGCCAAGGGCAGGGACACCTCACACTAAACCATGCCACCCAAGGCTCTGTCCAACCTGGCCTTGAACAACGCCAGGGATGGAGCATTCACAGCTTCCCTGGGCAACACATTCCAGTGCCTCACCACCCTTACAGTAAAGAAATTCTTCCTCATATCCAATCTAAACTTCCCCTGTTTAAGTTTG
>JANRGW010052168.1:2901-16584 GCA_024733675.1 Psilopsiagon aymara | reverse complement strand
GGGGGTGCTCCATGCTGTGCGCGGAGGCTCCGCCGGGTCCTGGTAGGCGAAGCCGCAGGGCCGGTTCGGCGGTAGCGCTGTGCGCGGAGAGGAACAGCTTGACCTTCCGAACCCGCTGCTGCAGCGTCCCGCGCGGCGTGGGGAGGGAAGGGAGCAGGGCCGAGTCCCTCCTTTGTGCAGGTGCTGCGGAGTCCTCTCTGGGACAGGTACCACACGCGGGTTGCATAAGGGTCAATTACTTGCATTTATAATAACGATACCTATTAATCTGAGTTTCATTCATCACTGATTGTCAAGAACTGTTTCAGGTGAACAAAATAACAACAAGTAATGAATGGTAGAAGGTGAATGGTGTGGGAACCAGCAGTGCCGGTTAGAACCTAGTTCCATCAACTCCATGTGCTGGCGTCTCTGAGAATACTGTTGGAGGATATGTGAGGTCATTGGATTATTGCACAAACACCACTTGACCTTGAAAGGGAAACGCTAAATGCTAAAGTAAAGCAGCCTTCCAGTACCTAAATGGAGGTGACAAGAAAGAGACAGATTTTTTTGCCGAGACATGTAGTGACAGGACAAGGGGTAATGGCTTTAAACTGAAAGAGGATATCAGGAAAAAGTTCTTCCCTGTGAGGGTGCTCAGGTGCTGGCACAGGTTGCCCATAGAAGCTGTGGCTGCCCCATCCCTGGCAGTGTGCAAGGCCAGGTTGGATGGGACTTGGAGCAATGTGCTCTAGTGGAAGGTGGCCTTGCCCGTAGCAGGGGTTCTGGGCTGGATGAACTTTAAGATCCCTTCTAACCAAAAGTGTTCTATGATTCATATATTTATTTTTTTGTTTTCACTTTTATATGTTCCTCAGCCAAAAGCATCTGTGGAATGCAGGTTAAAGTCCATAACTTTTAGTGAATGTTTTTCTCATCTTTACAGAAGCTTGCGTTTGGTTTTCTTGTTTTTGTTTGTTTGTTTGTTTGTTTGTTTTTTCAGGTGCAGAATAGATGACAAAGAAATAAGATCAGTAGTTAATTTCATTGCACTATACCAAAAAGTCAGATGGAGACTAAATCTAACGTTGGCACTAAATGTTGTTCAGAAACTGTAAGATAAGTGCTACATCAGAAGTTATTTTGTTGGATTTCTCTATTTTTCCGTGTCAGATTTTGTTTATTCCCTTGTTTTGAGTTCAAAAAAAATATAAAAAGAAATCAGAATTTGTTTTCTATACACATATATACACAAATTAAATTTTAAAGTATTCCAGGTTAGGAGCAGCGCAGATAGAAAATACAAAAGGTTGTCATTCTGAGACTATAATAATTGTTTTGATTATTTGACTGACTTGTTTGATTTTTTTTTTTAATTTTTTTACCAAACTTACTAGCTTGGATGCATTCTTATGGCTGTTAGTTGTCTCCATTGCTTTGCATGGGGGTTAGCTCATTAGCAACAGAAAAGTGTCAGAAACTTGTGGGGTTTTTTTTGGTTGTATGTGGGTTGGATTTGTTTTGTTTTTGTTTTGTGGTGTTTTTGGTGGGGCTTTTTTGGTTTGCTTTGGTGTTTTTTTTTTTTTTTACTCTCAGTAGCAGTTTAATAGCTTTTCTCAATTTCAGTCAGCATTTACAGGAGCTGGTGTGGTCTTTGTAATTTAGCCTACTGATTCCAAATTGTCTGACTCTAGGGCATGTTAAATTGCTGGAAACTTTAAATAAACTTACTTAGCAAAGCAGATACTCAGAGTTCTGCATTTTCTGCTAACAGCCAGTGATTCAAATAATGTTTCCAATTTGATAGTCTTGTTTACAAATATTGTGATCACTTAAGTTTTGTGTAATTGCCTTATTTTGTTTATTCTGACAGCTGAATTGCTTTTCTGTGTAGCTTTGCAGTTTTGGATTGCTAAGTAATCTAAATATGGTGTTTTGATATATGTAGCATAGATTTGTTGGTAATTAAGTTTTAAAAGATGGCAATATCTGCATTTAAATTACTGTTTAATTTGCTGCTGTAAATGTAACTGATGTATTTTTAAAGTACAGCACATTCTCAGTAATCTTCAGTAATACAGTAGGGTATTGATTCAAATCTGACTGTGAAAATAGGCATGCATTAGGCCTTTAATTTCTTTGCAAGCATGGTTTTTCAGAAGAGTACCCAGAGTGGAAGAAGAAGCTTATGTAACTAACTACACTCCAGTTCTGCCTTCTGTTTTCTTGGAGGTCTGGTTCGAGTAACACACTTAATACTTTTCTCATTTTTATTTATTACAGGTTGTTGGAGGTGATCTGATAGTTGGAAGAAAAATATTTCTTTAGTGTTCCTCATGTGTGAAGAGAGAGTATTTTCTCGATGTATTTCAAGTAGTTCTCATAACTTCTCGTGTGATGCTGTTGGCTTTACTCTTGATTTTCAGTGAGAGATACTGCATTGTATTTTTCTGTTGGAAAAAAGCTTTACTTTGTTATTTTTATTCAGGAACTACTGGACAGCCACTATGCTTATAAAAATGAGGAGAAGCTTTTTGTTTTGGCAAGTGTGGTTTTGGTTGATAAATGGACTGTCAGAACTAACCATTTTTGTGCTTCAGGCTGAGAGTACCTTCAGTGAAGAGGAGGAAGAGAAACTTCAGATAGCTTTTTCTTTGGAAAAGCAGGATCTTCATCTAGTTCTTGAAACTATATCATTCATTTTGGAACAGGTACCTTTTTATCATTATGAATTGATAAATATATATTTTTATTATATTGTAGATTTAAAAAATATAGAATGTAAGTTAAAAAGGAATTAGGGAAAATGTGTCTGTAGTATATTACGTATGCTTTGGGGGTATAATTTTACCACTTTTCTTTGCATGCTTTCCTGATTTGTATTGGACTCATTGCATTTGTGGAATGAGTTACTAGCTAATCTAAACATAGGTTGTGGAAGCAAGGTCTGCATGATTCTGAGAGGAAGTGTTAATGATTATGAGAGATAGTCATTCCTCTTATTCATTGTAAGCAGGCCAGCCATGCTTTTTTTTTTAGTTCCCATAAGGAAAATATTAGATATCACTAATGGGCACAGCTTAAGTTACATGAAGTGTCAGTTACAGAAAATTCTCATGCACAGGAGCAGCCCTTACTTTGATGAGCAGACACACTTGATGTAGCTTTAATGCCTGAATGAGTAGTGACTGTGTGGTGTACAGCAAAGTACATTCTAAACAGAAAAGGCTTTCTGATCCTACATTCTATCACTACTCAGGTTGGGAAGCCAGTGTATTACCTGGTGAATATGGTAACTTAGAAATTGTCACCGCCACAATGTTATTGATTCGTTTCATGGAAATGTAGGAAGTGTAGTCTTTGTAGAAGGCATGCATACTGGTGGTCTCTTGGAGAATTTGAATCTTTGAATCTTGTCCTTTCTTAATGCGTCAATTTAGGGTGAGTTCGCTTAGTTAACACTTTTCACAGCATTAGAAAAGGAGCAAGCTTTCTACTACCTTGTAGTGCAGGTGTACTTGAGCAATGTGGAATTTGGAGAAGTTGTTCTCTCTTCACAGTTGACTTCAAAGCCTGGGTTTTTTTTTTTTTTGTTTGGTTTTTATGATAGCTGCTTTGATTTTATGTTGAGTAGAAGCATATACTCAGTTCTAGCTTGTATATGCATTTTTTTTTCATTATTCTTCTATCTTATGAAAAGTAATTTCTAGTATTAGGTTTTGTGATACCATTAAGATAGAAAAGTGTAACCCTCTTCTCAGTTAGAGGGTTAAGACTAGCAGGATGCTTGCAGTCCTGCAGAAGAGTTGCTAGTAAAAATCTTGTGTGAATGTGGTGGCCACCTGTGGTAGAGTGTATCTGGCACAACTTGTAGAACAGTACTCAATAACAGCAGCTGTTTTTCCTTTTAACAGGCAGTTTATCATAATTTGAAGCCTGCTTCATTGCAACAACAACTGCAAAGCATTCACCTGGATCAAGACAAGGCTGAAGCATTTGCCAGTGCATGGGCAGCTGCAGGTCAAGATACAGTTGAAAAGTTCAGGCAGAGGGTTTTGAACCCTCAGAAGGTAATGGTTTGTGTTTTTTTTTTTTTTCCTAACAGCGAGTAAAGCTACATACGTTTATTTTAAAGCAAGGACTGTATATTAAGATGCAGAGATTGTGATCGGAACAGTGGAGTTCCACTTCAAAGAGATGTTATATGTTACCTGAGGTGTTGGAACATGACTCCCAACATAAGAAGGGCATCAACCTTTTAGGGTGAGTCTAGAAGAAAGCCACAAAGATGATCAGAGGGCTGGAGCATCTTTTCTATGGAGACAGGGTAATGGAGTTGCTCTTGTTTAGCCAGGAGAAGAGAAGGCTTCAGGGAGACCTTAGATCCCCTTTCAGTGTCTAAAGGCACCTATAAGAAATCTGGAGAGGTACTTTTTACAAGGGCAGGTAGTGACAGAACAAAGGGGAGTGGCTTTAAGCGAAAAGAGAATAGGTTTAGGTTAGATACTATGAAGAAATTCTTTACTGTTAGAGTGGTGGGATACTGCCGCAGGTTGCCCAGGGAAGTTGTGGCCCCTTCATCCTTGGGAGTGCTCAAGGCCAGGGTTGATGAGGCTCGAGCGACCTGGTCTAGTGGAAGGTGTCCCTGCCTGTGGTGGGGGGTTGAAACTAGCTATCTTTAAGGTATCTTCCAGCCCAAACCATTGTGTGATTCTGTGGTATGTGCAATATTAGTGACGTAAAATAATGCAGCTTACATAGCATTTGGAGATGTTTGTGAACATCCCTTGCAGTAGGGCAAGGTTAAAATGTGTTCATGAACACTATTAGTTGTTTGGCTCATCAACCTGTAGCCTCCCTGTACTTGAAGTGTACCTGAGCTCCTGCTGTCTTTAATTTTGTAAGGTGGTTGGGTAGTGCATTTTGTAAGATACTTACTACAATTCTGAGTTACATTTCTGTGATAATGTAATATTTGTCCTTCATATGTGGCTGTTACCAGCTAAAACTTTGGTACGTAATGTGAAAGTCTCATAGTATCTTGGGGCCTGGCTGTCCGCATTTATGAGAAGGTGCAGTTATCTGTCAATTGATAGTCTTCAACTGCATAAGGAGACGTATGCAGAGCACAGCAATGTCAGCCAGGATCAAATGGTTTGAAAGAATTGTGGAGCACTGATTTAATTATTCTCACTTAATTTTTATCATTGTTATGTATCTTGTTGGGATAAGATTCAATTTGTTACTTTACGATTTAGTTAGTAAAATATACATATGAACTTTATTTTGTATTAAAGGTACACCTGGTACACTGACAGAAATAGAGTGTCGTAAGTTGTGCCATCAGGTTTAAACCTAAATAAACCTAGAATTTCACTTAGGTGTATGTGGAACAGGCTAAAAATACCCAGAATTGCATTATGATTGATTTTTCTGAAGTATTTAAACTTGATCCTTTGTCAAACTGGGTTATTTTAGGAACAAAACTTTCAGAATTTTAATATACAAACTTACGATAACTCATGAAGCTAAATAAGTAAATGGCTGATAATGTAAGTATGCAAAAAAATGGTTTGAGTTGAAGAAGATATTTTAGGCTTCTGAGCCTAAATACTTTTTGAGATGGTATTTCCCAATGCCAAGCATACAAGTTCAAAGTTTAAAAGGTCAGCAGTATGGTAAGTATATAGGCAAGTATACCTGTCCATTGGAGAAGGTGGGTCATTTGGAAACCAAGTGAAATTGCAGAAGGTAATATGGCTGACTTTCCAAAATACAGCATACGTGTGCAGAATAGAAGGCAGTTCTGGAGATAGATACCCTACAAAGCAGTTGTCCGAGAATTTTCTTCAGATGGACTATGCAGTAAATCGCATTTCACTGCTGGGTTGTCAGCATGTGAGAAACTACTAAAAGCCCCTTTGATCCTCTTTCACGTGGAGCTTGTACCATACACACCTATGGTCCTTTTGATGGCCTGGTTTGGGGGTGATATTGCTCTTTTTCTTGTCTGCAGCCCTGCAACATGCAATGCTTCTGGTGTGTGTTACGCTGTCAGAGATTCTCAAATAATGGAATGACATTTTGGTAGTAAATTACATCCCATATAAAGCAGTTTTAAACTGTCATTTGTAATTAAACTTGCAGAAAAACAAGTGCAAAAATATAATGCAAGTTATTTCTTTTTTTTTTTTTTTTGCGTGAAAGCAGGTTTAAATCCAGGTGTGTAGCTCTTAAATCCTCATTTTCACCCCATCCCTGTTTTTCCTTTCCCTGGCCCAGATGACAAGTTGAGTGTCAGTTTGATTGTGAGTGTAGATGTTAAGGTTTAATTTGAGTTTGAACTTGAATTTACTCTCTTGGTTTGTTTTGAAAACCTCTAAAATCTTTATCTTGTAGGCTTTAGTTGAGTGAAAAACTTGAAGTCCATGAAAACTTTTCCTTAAGTGACAGATTAAGTTCACAAAACTGATGGCTAAATAAAGCATGAATTCTTCTGCCAAGAAGGCACACAGAGATAAAGTATTCTTCGAATTGCATAGGTTAATGGAAGAACTTGCCATCTGTTTACAGTCTTCTAATGTCACATGAGTGCAGTAATGACTGTATGAGCCTTTCATTGTGTCATAAAACAATTGATACTATAAATGAGCCCCCTGTTCTTGTTTACTTGGCTGTGTACGAGTTCCTGACTTTCACTGTTCACTTCTCTCACAGAAGCAATATTAGGTACAGAAAAATAATATGTAATTTCTGTTGTCACAGTTGCCAGAAACATAATTACAGAATGGTTGAGGTTGGAAGGAGCCTCTGAATGTCACCATGTCACCTAGCCTAGCCCGTCTGCTCAAGCAGGGCCATCTAGAGCCAGCTGCTTAGGACTCTGTCCAGACAGTGTTTGAGTATCTCTAAGAATGAAGCGTGTGCCATGTATCTGGGCAGCCTGTATCAGTGCTCGGTAACCCTTGAAGAGCAAATATGTGTTCTTGTTTTCAGGCAGGGCATCTTTCGCGTTTCAGTTTCTGCCCCTTCCCTCTCATCCTGTCAGTGGGAATGACAGAGCCTGGCTGTGTCTTCTCTCTCCACCCTCTCTTTGTGTATTTATATACATTGGTAAATCCTCTCTTTTCCAAGCTGAACCTTCCTGTTTCTCTCAGCCTTTCCTCATATGTGAAGTTCTCCAGTCCCTTCAACATCTTTGTGTTCTTTTCTGTACTGTCTCCTGTATGTCCATGTCTCTCTTGTACTGAGGAGCCCAGCACTGGTTATAGTATTCCAGGTGAAGCCTCACCATTGTTGAGTATCACCTCTATCAGCCTGCTGGCAGTACTCTGTATATTGCCCAGAGAAGGTGTAGCTGCCCCATCCCTGGCAGTATTCAAGGCCAGACTGAATGGGGCTTGGAGCAACCTGCTCTGGAAGAAGGTGTCCCTGTCCATGGCAAGGGATTGGGATCTTTAAGGCCCTCTCCAACCCAAACCATTCTGTGATTCTATGGAAAAAGTTTTTTCCTTCATCTCCTTTTAAAAATATACAGAGTTTTTGATTGTCACTGCATGTTTGGTAGGGACTTTACTGACCTGTTTAGTTGCATGCTGGCCTATGTATTAATTGAGAATTCGGAGTATCTGTGAATATTTCATGCTTTTACTTGCCATGTTGGTTTCAGTACACTTATCAACTCTGAATTTTCTTGATCTTGGGATTAGTGGGGGTGTGCATAGAATTGTTTATCTTGGTCCAAGTGCAGAATTGGGGTCATCATTAGTGTTACTGAAGTCCTAGTATTTCTGTTTCAGCATGAGAGGGTGTCCAGGGAAGCTGTATCAGACCGAGTTTACAGTGTAACTAAGAAAGAGATAATAGGATTTTTTTCTTTATTTTGAAGTGTTTTACTAAAATCCAAGTGGCAGAATAACTCTTGAGTCTGTTCTGGCACCTGGCACTTGGATGTTGTCTATTTTGAAAATACTGAAATGGTGCCAATAAGTCTGTTTCTGTAGTGTACACAAAAAGGACCAGGCAGTAATCTTTAACGTCTGTTTTAAGGGCAGCATGTTGAGCAAACATTAGACCTTTTGGGCAAATTGAAGGAAGAATTGAGGATTGATTAGCATGGCCAAGTCTAGTGGGTAGCTGACTGCTGAGGATTATTACTTCATTGTATTACTAATTAATTTGGCTTTTCTCCATTTCTGAGCGAGTTGGCCAGTGTATCTTTTGGCTTGAAGAAGTGCTCACATTTGGACTCTAGACCACTAAGACAACAACTTCTTACAGATATTTTGCTTGTATTATGATGTTATTTCTCTAAATCCAGATTCTTCTCTGCAGACTAAAAGTTTATAAAAACTAGCATTCCGAGTCTGTAAGTTATATGCCAGAGATGTAGGTGGTAATGTGCTGGCTGATAGTTCTGGATGACAAGCCAAACTGAGTTTTTTAGAGTAACAGCAGAACAAGTATTTTCCACAATACTGATTAGGTGAAGTTTTCTCTAGTACAGTGGACAATGCTTCTAATTGTTAGAGAAAAAATGTTCTCTTTTGAACACAGGGTTGGTTTCTTGCTTTTTTGTTTGTTTTTTTTTTTCAGACTGTTTAGCTCGTAGGACTTTACTGTCTTGAGAAATGAATAGGAATTAGCATTAAACTAAGGCTGTACTGTTTAATAGTATCTTTTTTCCTCATTCCATCTTTTCCTTTTTCTTCACTTTATAGGCAGTCTTCAGCTGCACAGGGTTATTAATTATGTTTATTATTCTGTTACGTTGATTGGTTAGTTGTGACTTTACTCATCGCAGTCCCTTTATCAAATTATTTCTGCTGGATAATGCAATCCTAGTCAATTAGAATGATGGTATTTATATTAGAGGGTTTTTTTTCTTTGAATGCATTCTTAGTTTGGCCTCTAGAATGGTAGGCCAATGGTAATAGTCTGATACCAGTCTGATCCAGTTTTCAAGTCTTTGCTTGGTAATGTATCAGTTCAGAAATCAGGGCACATATTGATTAGATTAAAATGTATTTTCTGTGTGAAGAAGAGCTAGATTTTTAATATGGTTTACTCTGAATTGTCATGGCAATTTTTTATCAATTTTCTGTTGCTTCTAACCCTGTCCCCATTATGTTCCATATATCTCTGTACTCTGAATAAATCTATCTGGTTTAATACAGGTCAAACTAAATGCCTCATAGCTTTCTTGTTTTGGAAATCTGTTCAGGGCATCTTTAAAATACATATAATGGAAAAGATTAGAATACTATGTTGCCAAGCAGGAGATGTTTTTTATAGCCTTCAGACAGCATTACTTAATATAATGATGCGTGGGAATGCAACTAGTGAGATTTCGTACCTAAAATTCTTGTCAGAGCTGTCAATTCTGTATCTGGACTGTCTGTTTGAAGCCATATGGGAAAACTCTGAAAGTAGTTCTCTCAGAAACTGGTTTTCTTCCTAAGGGGTGTATATATAATGCAGATATGCTAAATTCCCTCTGCTAAATGCTGGCAAATCTACAGAAATGCTCTGAAATGCATGCATCCTATGGTGGTTATGACAAAAAAGAAGAGAACTGGTGTGCTCTCCTTGTGTCATGGGGGAAAAATTCTTTTTGATACCAGAAGAAATGCAAACTAAGGAGGAATACAGCTCAAACAGAAAGAATATTTCAGTTTCTTATTAGTGGTTGGTCCACTAGTCATTCTTACAGTGACAAATAGAGGCCACAAAGAGAGTGGACATTGTCACAATGAATTGTGAACCAACTTGCAGTGTCGAAGAGATTGCAAATGTTGAAAGATGTAGTAAAGGCAGTTTTATACATACTGAGGTTTATTTTAACAGCCAGCTACAGCACAAAGGAATCTGCTTAATTTTCCATTTACCCAGCTTTGTTTGTAGGTATTCTGTTTAGAATTCTTAGTTACTACATTTTGAGGTATTTTTTTATGAGTTTTTTCATAGTCCTCTTTATCTACTTCTGCCTTCTACCAAGAACATGTAAATGATAAGGGTTGAAAGGTGAATTTTGAGAATGTTGTGAAACATTGGAAACATCTGTTCTTTTTCTGTATGCTAACTATTGTCTTTTAAGGTTATAAGAGGATACTGTGCTTATCTTTTGCAGCTTCCGCTGTAATGCAAACTGTAATTTTCTTCAATATGTAAAAGAGGTTTTGAAATAAAGGTCTTATTGTGATTTCAAGGCATGAAATGACAGGTAATTTCTGAGGTATTTTTTGTGATTAATAAAAATGTGTGCCTTGTCTGTAATTAAAATCTGACTAACCTCATTTTCACACCATTAGGTCCTGCTATATATTCTCTTGCTAGATAAAAGAGCCAGTCAGCTATGTCTTTTCCATATAAAAGTGCTCTTAGAATTGTGCATATATTTACTGTAATTCTGTGCCCACAAGTTTCCCAGAGAGAGAGATGGAGCACAACGCCACTTCTGCCTTTTGCACGAAGTGAATCCCTGAATACTAAGGGTTTAGAAACTTGAATGCTGTTTCCGATGTTTGTCATATAGTTCCTTTCTGTTTGCTTTCATGCTGGCTGCTTATCATTTAAAATACATGCAAAGATGAAAACCTGCAGTAACTTCAGTTAGAGAAAAGTCTTTTGAAGTTTTTGCTTCTTAGAACTAATCTTACTCTACCAATTTCATGTCATATTATTTCATTTCCTCCCTTTTGAAGCACACTGGTACTCTTTGGTGTGTGTGTCTTACTTTTTTTAACTTCAAAGATGTGAGGGGCTTTGTTTTGAATACTGAATTAAGAAGTCTGAAAATATCACTTTTGCTTTCCTATGTGCAAGTGAGGTTTGCTGAAGAGATATAGGACTTTATCCTTGCAGAAAAGGATGGGAAGTCAGAGAAAGTTAACCTTCCAGGAAAGAGCCAATTGTGGATGAAGAGTCTAGTTCATCCTACATATTACCAAATAAGATGGCTTTAGGTATGTAATTTGTGCAGCTTTTCCTTGTAGAGTGAAATCTCAGTCTATATTTTTGATACATTTTTAATATTCAAATTCTCTCTGAGAGGTAACGGAAGTACTGGCTTTCTTGCTTGCTCCTCTTGCTTTTTCTGGCATTAATTACAAGCTGAAACTCCCACTTCATGAAGTTAAAACAGTTTTTGCTTTTATTTTTTATTTTATTTTATTGCTTCCTACAGTTACTGATATTAGGGGAAGTTAGTGCCCGTCTATCCCACTGACTTGGTTTAGTCACGTGACTGGGTATTTGGCCCAATCTGCCTTTGGTTGCTTGGTCTTATAGTGTCTTCTTTTGAGACTAAGACACAAAGCCATGTAAATATTTTCTCCCTGTTTTTTAAGCTTTCAGAACTTTTTTCCTTTGAAAATTGTATTAAATTTGGTCAGTCTTTTTACAGGAGCCTGTAAATTCACTGCCCATCTACCTGACACAGTCTAACCCTTTCCTTGGTCTTATCTTGCAACTACAACTGTTTCTAGTTAGAGACAATCATAGCATGTGGTACTACTTTAGGGCCTAGAAGATTATTCTTGTCTGTTGGTGAAAAACGTAGTTGTTTGTTTTCTTCTTGTTTAATTTCTGTTTGGTTATGGTCTTGCAGTAGCTATGGGATTAAGGTAGAATCATGTTTGATGTTGCATTCTAGTACTGTGACTAGGTAGATAAAATCCATCCGATGATTCTTATTTTCTTATGACTACATGATTACAATACATCATTGCAAAACTGTCATTAAGGTTGCAAAGTCTGGTCTTAAAATTTAGTAATAGGCACTATAGTTGACTGCAACCTCTGTTTAGCTTGGCTGTGCATGTGTTGTGGCTGTCTTTATTACAGACTTTCATGCTTTTTCAGAAAAACAGCCTACTATGCTGACTTTGTTTTATGGATAGGTGCATGTTCAGATGTAAGTAAGGTTTTATTGATTGTTATATAGCATTTTTATAGTGTCTACTCCACGTCTTGGATTTAATTTGAAGATATGGCTAGTATTGTCAGCTGAAGATGCAATTTGCAGCTTGTGTATCTGTATAAAAATTAAGTTTTACAGGTCTTAAATCTGCCATTGAAGAGTACATTTCACTGAAACCAGGAAATGCCTCAGTAGTTCATTTATGAAGCAGGGATACTGAATTATATTGAAGTTGAATATGTGCTGTAGGGGGGACAGAGTTTGAAATACTGTATACCATCAGGTTTTTCTGTTGCTATTAAAAATGTGGTGTAGGGTTGGAGTCAGAAACCTTATGCAGCCAGTGTTAAAATCCAGCTGTTTCACTGCGGACTTCCTTACCCATGGAGCAGGTGAGGAAGTTACAGTGAGGCCTGCTGAAAAGAAGCTGCAATATCCAGAGCTTCCTTTGAAGATATTCATGCCATCTTAATACAGCTGAAGTCAGTAGCAACAAAAGAGAATAGAAATCAGTGTTTGTGCAGTCATCTACAGCATCCCCAGTGCGAGAGTTTTCCATCAATAGGAAGCTGGTGTTTGATCTGGGGTTCATTTTAAAGGAAGCACTCTCCTCCTGATTACAGAATATTTCTGTGATGAAGACCCTACCTGTGATGATTGGAAAATTATGTCTTTGTGTTAAAAACATGCATCTTTTTTTCTTTTAATATTTGTTTGCTATACTGAGTGCACTTCTGGATTAATCATGCTGGTGTCTCCTCTGCAATATCATGCTTTTCTTAAGCAGATGGTGAGAGTTTTTGAAGGAGTTCACAGTCAGACATGTTTTGTCCTCCTTCTCTTGGCCTCTTACCTAAATTATTTTCATCATCACAGCAAGCAAAATTGACATTTTCATGTATAATTTGGAGTTTAGATTCTGCAATGCTGAGTGTGCTGATGAAGAGTGGAATTAGCATCTTAGGCTGTAAATTCTGAAGAGCAGACTCACTGCTTTGCTCTAGTTTTATGTTGGTGTGACACAGGTCTGAAGTTAGTGTGCTTAGACCAGTGCTTTTCTTAACATGTAATACACCTTTCGTCCTATCCCATCCCTACAAAACTGATATTTAATTTATTAAAATCATATGTAAGTGTTGAAGTACTTCTTTAAGTGAAAGCTCGTTATGTAATTATGACAGTACATTTTTTTTCAATTTGATTGTTGAAAGATGAAGGGAGGGGACCCCCAAACTTTAAAATACTAATTTTAATGCAGTGAGGAGTACTTGGTCTTCACTGAAGGGACTACGGGAGTTACTCTTTCAAGAACTGAGATTTCAAGAATTGGGATTGAGTGCACCTTCAGCAAGTTTGCTGATGACACTAAGCTGTGTGGTTCGATTGATACGCTGGAGGAAAGGGATGCCATCCAGTGGGCCCTTGACACGCTTGTGAGATGGGCTGATGCCAGCCTTATG
Organism: Psilopsiagon aymara; assembly: GCA_024733675.1. Lineage (NCBI taxonomy): Eukaryota > Metazoa > Chordata > Aves > Psittaciformes > Psittacidae > Psilopsiagon > Psilopsiagon aymara. Next base: position 3,222 of record JANRGW010052168.1, on the reverse strand, counting down.
AAGTTTAACCATGACAAGTGCTAGGTCCTGCACTGGGGTCAGAGCAATCCCAGGCACAGCTACAGGTTGGGCAGAGAAGAGATTCAGAGCAGCCCTGCAGAGGACTTGGCGATGCTGGTTGATGAGAAACTGAACATGAGCCGGCTTCAGTGTGCATTTGCAGCCCAGAAAGCCAACGGTATCCTGGGCTGCATCAAAAGGAGCGTGACCAGCAGGTGATCCTGCCCCTCTACTCTGCTCTTGCGAGACCTCACTTGGAGTATTGTGTGCAGTTCTGGTGTCCTCACCATAAAAAGGACATGGAACTGTTGGAACAAGTCC
>JANRGW010052167.1:0-20480 GCA_024733675.1 Psilopsiagon aymara | reverse complement strand
GCATTTGCTGGTAAAGACTGAAGCAAAGAAGTCATTAAGAACCTCAGCCTTCTCCAAATCCAGGGTAGCCAGTTCTCTCGATAGCTTCTGGAGAGGGCGCAAAGTTTTCCCTACACTGTCTTTTATTTTCTATATACCTATAGAATCCCTTCCTGTTGTCCTTAAGATCCCTAGCCAAGTTTAATTCTAAGAGGGCCTTAGCCTTCCTAGCCTGGACTCTAGCTTCCCAGACAACACCCCTGTATTCTTCCCAAGCCGCCTGTCAGTTTTCTATGTTACGTATTTTATGTAAGTGTATAGAATGAAGTGTGGTAATGACTTCTACTTTCATAGTAATGAAGTACTAGCTTCCCTGCGGTATCTGAAATTACTATGGCTCAACAGCATCAGAGATACTTATGACACCAAATCCCCAAGTTGCTGTATTTTATATCTTTGCTTCTGGCACTGAATTTCTGCGTGGTTACTTAACCAATTAAAACTGGTTTATTACTTTTAATTACCTGTCTAGTTTACTTTGTTTTCTAATTTATCAAATCGTGCTGTAATATTTTATATATGCTTACTTTGTTGCTAACAGACCAGGCAGTTGCATGCCACCTTACGTGTACTGCCAGTGCTCTCTCTGAGAACAGCATTATGAGAGTTGAGGGAAGGTTTTTGAGTGTCATTTCAAGGATCCTAGACACAAACTGTGATTTGTCATGTAGTTTTAAGTACATCCATGTTGTAAATAGTAATATTTGCAAAACCCCTCGTTAATGTCTGAGAAATTGCAGTCTTTTCCTAACAGCTAATATGGGGAAAAATTTTATACTTATTTCCTTGCTGTATTTCCAACAAAGACAGTTACGTAAGAGATTTCTTTTCTCAGAGCTGAGTACTTTCTTCTGGCAATCTTACTGATTGAAGAAGGTGTGTAAAGGCCAGGCAAAGACAGAGGCCAAGTGGAATCAGTAGGACTCCAAGCATATATGGATGTGTGCTGTGTTACTTCTCACACCTTCCCAACCTTCCTCATCTTTTCATCTTCAGCTCATGACAGTGTGTTTCCAAATGTTATCTAGGACTTCTCTTCTGGACTAAATGCCAGTTCTGTATTTCCTGTATGTTAATGAAAACGTTTTGATAATTTCCTAGGCAAACGTCGGGATTAGTTTTTGGTTCTTACCCTGGACCTGTTGATAGTTATCAAGACAGCTGACTCTTTCTTCTTTTTCTCCTCTTGTTGTTCATTTTGACTGCTTGTCAGCAAGTCTTTCATAGATGCCATCCTGCTTTCTCTTGGGGGTCATCAGCTAGGTCCTGATTGCCTTTTCCTACTGTGCCTCACCTTTGATTGGTTACATTTACAACTGACTTAAATAACCGATTCTATGATGCTGAATCAAAACCCTATTTATCATCCTGTCATGTGTCCAAACTAACACCCCAGCAACTCCAGATATCCTATAGGACTGTTCAGTTTTGTCCTGGTTTCAGCTGGGACAGAGTTATTTTTTTCTTCCTAGCCGGCACAGTGCTGTTTTGACCTTAGTTTCAGATTAATGCTAATAACACACTGATGTATAACTTGTTACTGTGTAGTGCTTACCGTGGTCAGGGACTTTTCAGTCTCTCATGCTCTGCCAGTGAGAAGGGGCACAAGAAGCTAAGAGGAAGAGAAAGGACACCTGACCCAAACTAGCCAAAGGGACACTCCGTATCACAGCACATCATGCCCAGTATATAAACTGGGAAGAGTTACCCAGAAGGGATGGAGTATCGTTCAGCAGGTGGTGAACAGTTGTATTGTGCATCACTTGTGTTTTCTGATTTTTCATTTACCTTTTTTTGTTGTTCCCTATTATTATTGTTAGTGTTGTTATTGTTCGTATTATTTCTATTATCATTATGTTACTCTTAATTTCAAGTATAAAACTGTTCTTATCTCAACCCATGGGTTTTACATTCTTTCAAGTCTCCTCCCCATCCCAGCCATGGTGTGAACGAGGAGTTGTGTGGTATTTAGTTACTGGCTGGGTTTAAATCATGACAAATTTTAAGATAAATTCATCATAACTAAAAGAGAATGCTTTCTCCTTTTCCCTGCTCATTTCTCTTCTTCCCTGGTTGCTGCTCTTTCATGTGGTGAAGATGAGTAGCACTATATTCTGCCTCTAAAAGCTCATTTAAGAAGTACTTACATGACTTGAAGATAATAACCCTACAATGGGAGATCAGCACTAAGTTAGATGAAAAGTTTTCTAGAATATTTTTTAGTTTGTTTTGCTTGGTTCTCCTTTGTCTTATTCCCTTTTTGTCCTGATTTAACCAAGATTTCAATTTCTTTGGGGAAAATGTGGCTGCACAGCACCTTCTGTTAACCTGATCTGACTGAGACTTCTAAATGATGTTGTAGTTAAAGTCATTCAGAATATGACTGCTTAACAGGCTGCATGGAACTATAAGAAATCATTAGTCTTTGGAGAATTATTGAAATGAAAGCCTTATATCATAGCATTTCAGTGACAAACTGAAAGTCAAGTGAAATGCATTCCATTAATTTGTAAGAGTTGTCTTATCTGTATATGCCCTGTAAGACAAAGAGGCACCACATATTCCTCCTCATTGCATGAAAAACCTTGAGCTGAATTCTGTAGGCTGGTATGAGCCTTGCTCTCAAGCCTAGTAAGCTCTTCAGTATGGGCTGAACTTGAACTAAAAGGTATTGCATCCTTGAAGAGTTTGTATTTAGGACATTCTTTTCTAGTTTTCACTAATACTGTTCAGTAATTGTGGCCTCGATGGCTTCAGAAAAAAAAATTCAAGCAATTGCTTGTGGGGTGTTCAAGGGAAACAGCCAGTCAGTCTACAGGGATAAGTTTCCATCCTGACATACGATGCATTGTTAAGGTGAGTTTATATTGTTCGGGTGCACCCCTTAATACACAGCACTCTGAAACCTGCAGTAATCACACAAAGGAGTCATGTTTATGGCCAGGCTTCAATACATCACAGAATCTGCTTAGAAAAGGAGAGGGAAGGGGAAAGTAATTTGCAGTTCTTAAGGCACTCAGATATAAATTGCAGTCTGTTCTGTGACTGACATTGCTCAAGCAGATAAGACTTTTTTTGAAAACTCACAAATTATACACATGTTCACATACATACAGCTGGTTGTTCAGTGCTATGTGACAAAATATCATGAAGAATGTACAAACATGCTGGTGAAATGACCTCTAACAGTTAGAAGTCCTTCTAGGACTTGCACAAATCAGCCTTCAGAAAACTCTAAACTGTTAGTTGCAACTTTTAAGCAGTAAATTACCCAGAAAATAGACCATTAATCAATTTAGACAGCAGGAGACATAACCAATCAGAGCAAATACTGGTGTTTGATCAAAATACACATTTTGATAGGTGATGTGGGCTGATTTGAGCTGAGATAGAGCCTTCTAATTTGAAATGTTTTGAGTACAGAGTTTATAGAAACCAAAAAAAAAATCTCTATTTGATGGCTCTTCATGGATTTACATATATTGAGGTAACTGGGGAAAAAATCCACACCTATTTATTTTCTTAGTAGTAGATCAGAGGACAGTAGACTGCTGAAGGCTGTGAGTGTATTGGTCTTTTTCCTAACAAAAGCACTCACTTTTTTCTTTATTTTATTTTCCAGATCACAAAATATAGTCCTTAATAGTGGCATTTTTATTAGATTCCTAGTGCTTTACCTGAAAAATAAACCTTCAGAATTATTGGCCTGGCATCATTAGGAACAAAACATTCACTTTAAAAAGCAAATTAAAACATACTTTGCAGGAATAAACAGGATTCAGCTGTGGTTGTTGGTTGATAGAGCCTATTTCTTTTATTGTGCTTTTATGGGCAGTAAGACATGAAATTTGTGGCATTTTTAAAGTACTGTTAGCAAGTGAGGTAGATGGAGGAGCAGGGCAGAGGGGTTTAGGAGAATTCTTTTGGTCTGCTGTAGGGATATGTGTTTAAAAGCAGTAGTAACTTGTCCCTGTTTTATCAAGCTCTGTTGAGAAACAGCCTTTAGAAATGCTGCTTCTTAGTCCAATGCAGCAGAGGGGAAACTATCTAAACCAAGCAGATGTAGTAGGCAGAGGAAAGCCTAAGATTATACACGTGGTCAGCAACTGTTGGTCATTATGCAGTTTGTTCCTTTTCTGCAGTGTCCAGACCCTAAGGTGTAGACCCGGTTCTGACTGCAGAAACATGGATGCCTCTCACTGTTCAAGATACCCTCAGGTATCCAGGGCACTCTACACCTGGAAAAACAAGTACAATGCAGGAGTTAGGGGAGACTCACAGTTTTTTGGAGCAGCATCTGGAGATGGGACAAAGTAACTTATAGAGACTGAAAAAAGGCTAAATATCCGAACATTGCTCTTCAGGTGAAATCCCAGTCCCATAGTACTAGTAGGATTTCTATTTAAGAAGTTAGGATTTATGCTTTAATGATTAAATGTCCTAATTTCTGAAAGAAAATTATAAATAATAAACCTTATTTGCTACCCAAACCATGGATTTAGGCAGCTGAAGGTATCTATTTTATTATTAAATAACTAGCCCAGCACTCATTTTTAAGGTCAATGTAGAAGAATCTTGTCCTGCAGATTTTCTGCTAGTGTAAACATGCACTAATTGAGCTATGCAGTCTATCCAGCTACTCCACTGAATGCAATACAATACAGTAGGAAGAGGAGAGAAGTAGCAAACCGTTTCCTTCTACCACTTATTTTTCAATTCATATATTTTATATGGTAGCACATGAATTCTCAGAACTGTTTTGGAAAAGCAGGTCTGCCTTCTGGAGAATGAAGAAGTCAACTGGGACATTAATATTTTGACATAATTACTAATCCCTTCTGCTAGCTCCAGAAATTATTTGCCTATAGCTGTACCAAAGCAAACTTATTTTAGGCTTCTTACATACACCATGCTTGTATGTTTTTCTTGTGTTTATGAGTGATACACTTTTTCTGTCTCCTAGCTTACTAGCCTGGCCTAATGTCTCTTTCAAGCTTCACAGTTCTAAATGATAGGAATGAAATGATCAATTGCTTTAAAACTCATAATCTAAGCGATAAAATAATAAATAAGATGATAAAATATAGCTTTAACTGGGTCTGACCACATACTGCAGTTTCTCTATATGAAGTGTAAGTAGAGCTTTTCCATTCCTGATTCCACCCCCTAGTGAATCTTTTCTACTTTGAACCTGTGTTTATGATTTTAGCAAGTGCCTACGGTGAATAACCTTGCACATGATTACTATATGAATTAAAGCTTTTATGATTTTTATTTTTCCAGTTCTAGCAATATAGCTTTATTTCCAGTGAGACCAGAAGAACTTTTAATCTCTGCTTTCTGTCTTCACTCTCTTGAAAGTTCAAATTATTGGGAGCAGCCTTGCATTTGTGGGTGAATTCTTTCATGGATATTCTCATCTGTAATGGTACTTGGTCTTGCTGTAAAATATTATCTCCAGTGAGGCTCATCTCCTTGAAATATTTTCTCATTTTTGAAATACTGAATACAAGCTAAACTGCTCTGCCTTGAAAGAAAACACTGTAACATTTCAAGCTTACTGTTTAATTTGTCATCAGGTATCTTCTTGTGATTTCATATTTGGATTTCTTTAATGAAAACCAGTGAGAGACTTGAAAGCATTTTCCAGTGTTATTAGCTGCAGTACAACCTCAGTGAAAACTAGGATGATGTCAGTATGACTAGACTAAGTGTAATTCAGGTGTAAAGAACCAAAATGCAGATTCATTCGCTTTAGTTCAACAATGCCAATCTATTAACTGTCACCTTATGCTCATGTGGAGGAAGAATATGGAGTAAACCACTTCTGTTTACCCCCTTCTCAAATCTAAAAGAGGTCGCCTAAAAGGCCACTTCTTTCTGTTCCTGCAGCAAGATCTTCTAACAGCTACTATTATTCCTCATTCAGGAGGAGGGCAGAGGCTGCCTCGCTGTCATAGCAATAGGGAAGGGGAAATAAACTTACATTTTTATTTTAATGGTGCATGTTAACCCCTCAGTGCCCCATATGTAAATGCTTAGGTGTTACCCACTTACTGTAATGTTACGATGAAGTACCAATACATCAGAAGTATAGCCATGTAAATGCATTCTGTGCGCTTTCATACTCTTTTCTTTATTGTTGTGATTGTTTGCTTTTTGCTGGTGTTTTTTCTGTTCATTTGTTTTTTGCACCCAAATAACCAGACGGGAGTACTTCTGAAATTGAGATCAGTATTAGTGGTCTCTTCCTTTGGGGCCAATTTTGCTGGCTCATCTGCTGAGTTGTGCTTTTTGAACTTCACAAAATCACTTTAATTCCATTTAAGCTATTCCATGTTATCAGTGACCTCAAAATGTTCTACCTTGGTTATACAGGATAAGGTCAAGACTTTTCTCTCAGGACTAGATCACTGAATTAGGGGCAGATTCTGAGATTGTAAAGTGGTGTGATAAAAATTGATCTTAGAGGACGATGCATTGAGCCCTCACATAGCCATTTGTAAATCTTAATTCTGATTGGTTTTTTTCTTTAGCTGTATTATTGCAAGGCAACAATTAATCTATTAAATGCATTTAGCTACTAGTGCAATGGAGAGCCTACAGTGTAGTACAAATTGGAAGCTAGCAGATGTTTTAATTTAGTCAGAGGCAAGCTTTGAAGGCAGTCAAAGAGCCACTGAGAGAGTTCAAATGCTCTTTGTCCTGCAAAAATAAAGAGCTCATTTGTTCTGCTTTTTTACATTAAGATAGTCTACCTTGTTGGATGAAAAGGATGAAGAACTGTAATCCCAAAGTCCTGTTTTAACAAAAACCCAAATATTAAACTCATTCCTCTTACCAAAACTAGCTATATAGCAAGATGATGCAGTTTGCGAGGGCATTTAACAAGTTTCACAAGCTGGAGTTTAAACCCCAGAAGTATCGAGTAGTAAAGTAACTATTTCTTCTTTCTTATTTTCCTTTTATTTGTCCCACTACCCCATGACCACTGCAGTGCAACGCCGTGACAGATGCTGCCATCAAAAGGTTGGGTTTTGAGAGCTGCCAGGTACCAGGCAGCTTCCACCAAAGCTAAAATACACAGTATCTCACATTCACAGGGCTCAGGACACAAGATGTTCAACACTTGGCAGGGACTACTTCTTGACTGTCAGAAAATTCTTCTATAGTAGTTGTTACTGCCTGAGGAGGAAAGCAGTTGTTATAATCAGAATACCTGATTATATGTCAAACACAGTGGGTTAGTTTGCTTCTCAAACTATGGAAAAACATTTTCAAATTTTGGCTAACTACATCATTAGTCCTTGCTTTCTTCCTTTTGAATCAAGTCATTTGTGTGTGTGTTTGTAAGGATGTCCCTGTGATAATTTGAAGATACTCTTTTCTACATCCTTCTCCATCAATTAAGAGCTAATATCAGGTAACCATCTTTTTCCACCCTCCACTCCCCACAGTTTTTATCAGTAATTTGGAGAGTGAACTGGAGTTGAAGATTCCCTTCTCCTTTGCTTTATGGACAGGAAATAGTTTCTTGTAGCACACTTGTTCTCCACAGCACTTCCTGCTGGTAGTTTCTCCTAGGATCATCCCATTCTCTTTGCAAATTACTTTTATTCTCAGCAAGGTTCAAAGAGGGCTCTAGGTTTACTACTTTTACTGGTGAATAGGTACAATTTCAGCTGTACAGGATCCAGTAGAAGATAGTGCTTTTATTGTTAGCTCTACCTTTATCCCATGAAATAACATATACATTTAGTGTTCAGTGCTTTTGAAGAGTCCTGTTAGAGCTGATTATACCTGTGCAAAGCTCAAGTGGCAAATTGTGTTCACTTCTTACCTGTTCAATTGCCTTATCTAACTTTTCCCAAAAAAAGTTGTTTTCTCAGTTTCATCTCTGGATTCTATCACAAAAACTTCAATATCTTAAAACCCAGAATCTCCATAGTGTACCCATTAAAGGAGATATTCAATTGTATTTAGTATGGACATTTAAACTCTGGGAGTCTGCAGCTTGTCTACACGACTTTAATGGCAAAACAATAGTGTATCTGCACAAAGCAGCACTAGATCAAGCAAGGACTGTCTTGACCTGATTAGTAGTAAAATCCAAATTCTTCTACCAAAGGATAAATTGTCTTCCCTTTTCCTTCATTAACTCTTAAAGACCTGTATAATCTTTTACCCCTCCTTCATATTCATGGCTAGGTCTATGCCCTTTTGCCAACCTTCATCGTACAGTAATAGAATGGTTTGTGTTGGAAGGGACCTTAGAGGCCATCTAGTTCCAATCCCTGGCATGGGCAGGGCAGCTTCCAGTAGAGCAGGTTGCTCAGCGTCTCATCCAGCGTGTCCTTGAACACTGCCAGGGATGGGACGTCCACAACCTTTTCATCATAACTTTCCAGCAGGTATCTCGTGTAAGTCTGCCTTGATTACTGTATACAGTTGCTCAACGAAAGATTGTTTCACAGACTGAATAGGAGGAAAAAAGGACAGCATTTATAATTAAACTGCTGTCACATGGATTCCTTTAAATGGGAATATGTGAGGATTACAATACTCTTATGTTTCTTTAATTCTGTTGCCACCATTAAAATTACTATGTTCACTAAATTGTTAGTATGTCTGGCCAAATGAAAGATACATGTAAATATATAGATTAATGCTTGTATACATGTGTGTATATATGTATATTCTAGCTATTTCACAGCACTTGATAAGGGACCAATCTCAGAGAGGCATGTTAAGATTGAAGTTAGCAGAGCTGTAAAACCTCTAGGAAACTGCTAGTCTGAAATTTGCCCTGCAGAATAAAATAGGCCATAGAAAAGATGGCTTTATTACCCGAAGGACTTAGTTATGCTACATAACTTTGGAGCTTTCAGGCTTATTTATTGTGGTGTAAAGCATGACTATATTGTCCATAGACTGAGCAACTATGATATTTTGCTTCAGGATCTGATTTTCTAGGGACTGACTTGACAGATTAACAAAAATCAGTTGTCCTAGATTTTATTTTCTGTATTTAATTTGCAAATGAGTTTATTGTTTCAATAAAAGACATATTTTGATAATTTCAAAGTAGATTTAATCAATATGTGCCATATTTCCTAACGCTATGTCTGACAAAAAGTATAAGAAACCTTAAAGAGAAATTTTTAATAAGAAATTGTGGCCAAAATTCAGATACCGATGTTAACCCATCAGTGTAGAGTATTAAGGGCTGCTAGTGGCATTAAATGCTAGAAGTTTTTTCTCAGAATCGTAATGTTTTGCAACATTTTGTAATGCAGTAAAACTGGATATTGTCATCATGTACTTAAGTCCAGAAGGACCTCAATATATGATAAAGTGTCTTGACTGCTTAAATTGTCAAATTATCCAGAATTTATCCAGTTCTGCAGTTCCTTTGCATAAAAAATTCTCACTGACTTAATCAGTAAATCCCTGTATTATTAAACAGACAAAGTATACTTTGTAACTGCAAGGTGTTTTCTTTTTCTGTGAGCCCATTTTGAAAAAAAACAAAGGATACTCAATACATATATTTGAGGTATGATTTTGCAATTCATCTAAAAGAAATCCACTTGGATTTTCATAGGACAGAGGTGTCTTGTAAAGGATACCTTTTCTTTTCTAGGAAACAGAACACCAAACTCCTATGTACTTCTTGGGAATTCCAATTTAAAGGAGAATTTCTTTCTGGAATTTGAATCATAGCTGATACACTCTTGTGTTCACAGGATATGAAAAAATTAAGAAATTTAGTGAATTATGGCAATATTTGAGCTATATATACTGCATACCATAAAAATGGTTAAAAACTGAAATATAATAAGTAGATTATAATAACTCATCACATATCTTTAGTGCCACCTATATGCAAGCAATGGTGTGAGAAAGTTAAAACTCATTCCCTGAAAGTATGTTGATTGTCAGCAATGTTCACCCCAAAGTAATTGCAAATAAATTTATTATATGCCAATTTAGTAGGAAGTTATCATTGTTTAATATAATGACTTGATATTATGTTACCTACATAGAGTTCTTCCAATTACTTTTCATCATATTTCTTTGAATGAGTTTTCTTCAATTAAATTTTTGAAACTACCTTAATCTTTTTTAAAAAAAAAGTTTAATATTAAGCCTAAAAAAAAAATAAATATCACAGAAGTGATTGTGTAAGCATGTGCTGGCTTATTAAATTTCAATTGTAAATCACAGAGTTTGAGCTGGCTTTTATTTCATTAATTGTATCTGGTTTATATTTCATTGTGTGGGCATCACTTGCAAGATTTAAGTCTCAGCATTTTGTTATTGTAGTTGCCTTTTTTTTTTCCCCAACATGACTTAATAACTGAAGGATGCCAAGCGAAATCTTGTTCAGAGTTACTATTAACTTGCTACATATGAACTATTAGATTTTTACAGGAACTCAGTTTCAGCAACAAGTTCCTAGTTCTGTGGAGTGATTTTATTTTATATCAAGTAATAAGAAGAAGTTGATAACCCTGTCTATGCCAACTGAATGTAAAGCCACAAACCTGCACAGCTCTATAAATTTTTTTGCTGTCTTATCAAAGGGTACAAAATACTCCAAATACTGCATGAAGTAGAAGCATAGTCATGCCAAAGAGGCGTATCATGCCAAAGAGAAGTAATTCAGAATATCAGCATTTCCCCCAAAAACAATTAAATAGGTGTTTTCATATTTCAGTGTCTTTACTATTTATTTCTATTAATAGTTTTGAATTCCAGCATCACATACTGTATATTGTAATCTCCAGTCCCTCAGTAGTTAACAGAAGACTAATGCAGGCATTCACTTTAATAATATTGCAGTGTTAATGCTGCAAAATAGGGAGAGGGTTTATGTTTAGAACAAGTTTGCATCTAAATGATGACTGTTGAGAAGTTGCTGATTATACCACTGCATTCTGCCCCTTTAGAGAAAAAACAAGTGCAAATACTATATAGATACACTTTATAGCAGGTCCCCCCTTCAATACATACAGGCTTATCTAGCATTTTGGTTTCAGAATGGAGCAGTACAAATCATATTAGGATTGCTCGTAGCATAAACACCTTTTGTGTGCAGTCACAGGTTAAAAAAAACTTAATTAAGCAATGCTGTAGATAATAAAAAATCCCAATGACCTCATTAGGGTCAAAATTTCAGCTCTGATATTAAGACATCAAAATGAGGGATGTTTCTCAACCCTCTCTCTAGATCATGCATTCAGCTCTGCTCAGAATATCACCTTCAGTTTCTAATAATCAGTTTTCATCAGAGAAAAATGAGACAAAGAAGCACCTTACAATGTGATTGCCAACCTGCAAAGAAACTCTTTTTTAAAATTCAATATATTGTAATTCATTCTCAAGCTTTTCAGAGAAGACACTTTAAACACATCACTGATCGCTAAGCGTTGTTTAAGTTGTCCTGTAATTTGAGGTTTTTATGACAGATCTGAAATAGATCTCAAGTAGGCCATAGAAAAAGAATACCATCTCTTTTAAAAAAGCAATAGCTTTCAAGGCCCAGGATGGCCTCTGTGCTGAGATTAATAAAGCTTGACAATGCATTCTGAATGCAAGCAATGACTTCTATTACAAGGGTAAAAATGAAAAAGCTGCTATTACTGACATAGTCAATAGATTGCACCTCAGTGTGTACTGTACTCTCTACATTTTTAATATAAATGTGTTCAGTTTCAGAGACAGGAGCATTATCAGCATTCATTTTACTTGAGGCAATAATGTGAGAAGTTGTCTTGTGTAATAAATAAATAACCTGTCTTTAAAACCATTTACTCAGATTGCTTTTCCCAAATGCTTATTTAGAGGTGTACTCTGGGAAGTGTCATATACCAAGACATCCTGGTTATAAGTGTTTTATAAAATGCATGTTTTTAACTTTATGCATAATATAATTGTTTGTGGGGTATTTTTCTTCTGCTGGTTTTAGGAATAGTGTAATAGCAGTCTTGTGCAATGGTGGGGTGGTGTAGTCAGTTGTAAGATGCAGCTTAAGGCCTCCCTGTTTCTCAGGTGTTCTTGATGGCCAGGAAGACCTGTCAGTAGAGGCCAAAAAGCTTTCCATCATGACTGGCAGTTGCCCCTTTTTCAATTTGAGACTTACCTTTTTTTTCATTATATTTTTCTGGACTTGAAAGATTGGAAGAAATTATCTGTATAAATATGCATATTCATATCTTCATAGTATTTGTAGATATACGTAGTAGGAGCACCCCCTCCTACTACAAACTGATCTCTGTGTAAATGGATCATGTTAAATGGCACTTCATTGTAAAATAAGACATCGAGGTAATTCGGGCTTTGTTTGGTCACTCTGTATCTGTCCTGGCAAACACATTTATGTGAGCAAACCCATTTCAATCCATTCAGAAGGATAGGGAAGGAGGTATATAATATATAAGAGGTAGCTTATAATATAAAAATGACAGAAAATCAGCAAACTTTGAATTAACTTCTATCAATATCTAACATCAAAGGAGGTGTTTTGAACTCATCTGATGTCTGGCCATAACAGATTTTTCTTTGAACATAATCAGAACAATGGAACTGATAAATATCTCTAATGTCTCTTTTACATCAGCAAAAATGTGCTGATTTCATTGGAGTGACCCTTGATTTATACTGTTGTAAAGAAAGAGGGATCAGGCTGTAAATATATAAGGGAGGGAAAGCATAACTGTCTTAGATGCCTGGAGTCTTTGTACAAAATAGAAGAAGATTTATTTGGAGTGGCTCTGGGGTTGTAGCTAGCATAATAGGCTAGCACAGGAAATTTAGGCTGACTGGAAACAGCATGGTTTACTTTTCTATAGCTTAGCTATCAGTGGCTCAAGGTGAAAACTTCATTATTTAATAGATAGACATGTTTCTGACTATAGTTTAAAGAAACACATGGAGGTGAAGATACACCATTTACGTATTTATGCCTCTGCACTCTGTGGCTTTTCCACGGTCATAGAAATCACCAGAGCTGAAGCAGTGGTGACATTTTTGATGGTGACACAGTTTCTGTCTTCTGCCTCTCGTATGGCAGGGTGGCAGTGAGAAAATTCAGCCTTGAGCCACAATTAGTGGTTGCTCACTCATTTCATCTGAAGTGCAGTCATCTAACTACATTTACAACATTTCTTCATTTGGAGATAATATGACAGATAAAATGGGGTCCTGTGAATCACACAATGTATGTGCATGAAAGATTCTTTTAATTTATAATTGAGTATGTCAAACGAGCAGATCTGAGATCCCTCCCAGTATGGAAGGACCATATAAGAAAATTCCTTAGGAAATTCTCTTGTGCTGCCCTCCCTACTATTCCTCACTCCTTTTCCTTTCCTTTCGATTTAGTAAGTTAGCAGCCAGAAGCTTAATTGTCGTAGATAGTTAATGGGTGCCATAAAGTCCTAAATATTGTAGAAGAACACTGAGACATTGATTGTTAGCATGTTTTTCAAGTAATTTATAAACGTACAGAAGGTGTTAAGCAAAATAATGATTTACATGGATAAAAATTAACTCTCTTAATTTCTTCAGTACACGTATCCTCTACTAGGTCATGTCATGGTCATTTTAAATGAAGAAAACTGTATGAAACCAACTTTAGATTGGTTATGTTGAAAAATAAATTTGATTTTTGTTGAAGAATGATACACCATTATTCCTTTTTTTTTTTTTTTTCATTTACTTCCTTTAGTTTGTCAGTGTAGCTTTGTTACCAGTGTCTGAACTTCAGTGAAACTCAGATTTGAGCTTCAGCTATTGCTACAAATCCCTTAGTCCCCTGGAATTAAAATGTGAGTGAAAAGCCGGGGCAGCTTCTATTATATGAGAGAACCAGCTAATAAAAGATGAGCATTTAAATGTATAGATCTATTTCTTTGTTTTTTTAAAGAAATAAGCTCTTTTGAATTTTTTTTTTTTTGTTATTATTATTTTTTTTTAGCCAAAATCTGAGTGATTCCTTCACACTGTACTGGACTTTGCCAGCATGCAGGCTCAGGCATCGTTGCTTACCTAATTTTACATGGCATGAAAGCAATTTTGAAAAATAGGAGTCATTGAGTAATATATTTAATAGTGCCATAAATCAGAGACTTATTTACATAGAAATGAAAATTCAAACAGAAGTGCACAAAGATGTAACAGTGCCCCAAGTTAGGGATCAACATGAAAATATGACCTCAAGTTTCCATGCTGAAGTAAAATTAGGTATCTTCTGTTGGGAGATATCTTCTATATATTTGTTATTTTAACTCGAGCACACTCAGAGAAGGATGATATTCACTGGTCTTTGAGATAATGCCTGTAAGCAATTCATGAAATTCTTATCATTGATAGTATAAAAAAGTACATGAAATATTCAGTAGAAAAATCACATCAACAAGTTCTGTTTGTAATCTCTAGTAATGCTCATTCAGAAATGTGTACTGAGATCTGTGGAAAAGGCAATTGCAGAAGATGAAACTCTCTGTACTTTCTATTAACCAATTATTCAGTGTCATTCAGAAGAGGGAGTGATGAATTTTGAGACAGTGAAATCAAAGTTCATCAAAGAAAGATACTGCCCTTCTCAGTAATAAAAAAAACCCAACAGTGAACTGAAGCAAGTTGGGGAAAAAAACCTCAACGTTTTAAACGCTGTAGCAAATTCTGAGAAGAACTTATGAGGTCAATATTGAAGTGCAAATACACAAGTGGCCATTTTAGAGTTAGAATACTTAACTAAATCTAAGCTACAGTGGTCAAGGCAACACCACCTAATTAAAGGTCTAAAGAAGGAGTTCCACCCACAGGGAACAGATGAAAAAGATTTCAGATTAAACAGATTGGGAAGCTGCAAATGAGATATGTAACTTTTATTAAAAGAGATACAGCAGTTTTCCCTGTGGTAACGTCAGACGATGAAAAAGGACTGTGTGCAAAGTATTTAGAAATAGAATGTATTATTTAGAGCAGTCCCTCCTTTCAATTTTTTCAGTCTGTGAATGAGAATGTAACTTTAATTGCACATTTGCTTCTTTCAGTGAAGACCCCTCTGGGCTCAGTTTTGATTTTATGGGAGTTTTTAAACCTTAGTTTAGTTTGTTAGTCTTTAAGCACCTCTGCAGTCCTGTTGACTTTGTGCCTACTTAAATAAGCCCTACAGAATCTGCATGAAGGTTATTGAATCAGGTTGAAGGCTGATCATAAATTTATATTAAAACCTGTATAATTGGACATAAAGACTATTTTTACAGAAATCAAAAGAACAGTGACTTTTGAAATTATTTAATGAGTTGCATATTGAGTAGATTTGTTTGCAAGCTAATGTCATTACTGCTTGAAATTACCTCTCTGTTGCAAAATCTAATCCCATGCATGTAGGTTGTCATAGCAGTTTCAACTAATATGTGTTTATATAGAATCATAGAATAGTTGGGTTTGGAAAGGACCTTAAGATCATCAGGTTCCAGCCCCTGGGCAGGGACACCACTAAGCCATGTTACCCAAGGCTCTGTCCAGCCTGGCCTTGAACACCGCCAGGGATTCACAACTTCCTTGGGCAACCCATTCCAGTGCCTCACTACACCCTTACAGTAAAGAACTTCTTCCTTATATCCAATCTAAACTTCCCCTGTTTAAGTTTTAAGCCATTACCCCTTGTCCTATCACTAAAGTCCCTAATGACAAGTCCCTCCCCAGCATTCCTATAGGCCCCTTTCAGATACTGGAAGGCTGCTATGAGGTCTCCATGCAGCCTTCTCTAGGCTGAATAGCCCCAACTTTCTCAGCCTGTCTTTATAGAGATGGTACTCCAGCCCCATGATCATCCTCATAACCCTCCTCTGGTCTGTAGTTCCCTGGGTCATCCTTTTTCCACTTCTTGAAAATGGGGGGTTTATTACCCTTTTTCCAGTTGTAATATAGTATAGATAGTATATATTTTATAGCATCTATTTATTTATGTTTGTAATATATATATTTCTAGTGCTGATATAGTATAGTCATATAGTCCTGTTTAATCTGGCTCAGATAAAACAGTGTGGGGTGGTTTCATCCTCTGTCCTCTTTGAAGACGGGGCAAAAGTAATGTTAGTGGATCTAAAGGTTATGAAGTTATTAAGAATGATTAGTCAGATATCTAATAAGCAGATTTAAATTGGTTGGCCAACTCAGCCTTTCTCTGGTCCTGATATACGTCCTCCTAGAAAAGAGATATAAATCTCTAGGCTCTTTATATTTAGTGATCCAGACAGAATTTAATGAGAATAAAAGGGCATTAATTATACCAGAACTAATGTTATCTTTTCCCTTGTATTCTGTTTATATGTTTAAATATCTTAGTCTTTAGTCAGAAAGCAAGCCAAGGCTTTCTCGACCTTGCTCAAAGCTCCTTTGCTGCTATGCAGTCCTCGGACTTTCTTGCTTTAAATTTTGAACTGATGCACCATTGCCAACAGGAAGAATTTAAAGTCTTAAATTGGTTCCTGTTTGAGGCATTCAATTAGAAGTGCCTCAACTACAATTGAACCCCTCAGCGTTTAACAAACAGCGATGATTGCTTTGATTGTATCAAGCTTCAGCAACCACTCCAGGTTCCCAGGTTAGTCCTGCAAGAATGATTCAGATGATGCCAAAGAAGGAATAGTAAGAAGTATCTAAAAATCAAAATGAAATCAGTAAGTAGGAAAATGCTGAAGATGAGAGGGAGAGACAAGGAAGATTATCATGTGCTTGTGAGAGGGTTGGGTGCTGGCAGAGAGCCTACTGGCTGCTAAAATGAAAGCTTGTTTTGGAATGATACAACAGACCAAACAGATTCATCATCAGTCTGCTTTCTGGTTGAAGTTTATTTCTGTATGCAAAATTTCTTCTGTCCTTCTTCTGTGTCTGATGGACAATATTTTAATTTGTTTCTGTGACCACTTTATTAATTCAGCCATAATTCTCCAACTCTTCACCAGAATCAGGGTATCACTTCTTGGAGGCTTCTGAACTGACTGATTATGTCCTTCATGCAATAGAGTCAAAATCAGTGAAATGGGCAAATTTTCTGCACTAAAGGGATTAATCAGCTGTTGTGGGGCCTGCTGGGTTGGCTAACTTTAGACCTCTATGGAATGCACCCCAAAAATTAAATGAGACATTCAGGTCAGAAGCTCAGCCTACATCTGTGGAAGGAGGTTAGAGACAACTTGGTGAAAAAATGCTTAACATCAGTTACTCCCTAGGAAGTTTAACTCCTCTTAAACTGTAACTGTCTCTTGAATGAAGAAGAATCTATATAGAAAATAATAAAATATGAACCTTGTGTGGTTAGTATTCTGGAGAGATTAAACTAGTGTATATTTTGTATTTTCTATATATTATACAAACTTGTAATAATTCACCAAGAACAGTATAGAAGTGTTTTAGAGGCTAAGCTCTCCTCAGGAGTAAAGAGGCACAGTATCATCAAAGATGACACCATTGTGCTCATTTCCTGTCTGTTTGCATTATGGAGAAGGAAATCTCATTGAACATAAATTCTACCCTTCACTAATGTCTATGACTGAATATAGAGTGCTGGATTGGGCATCAAATGAGCAATATTTGCAAACACTGGTTTTGAATTTATGTTTCCTACAGACCTACTTAAAACTGATCCTTTGAGATTTGTGGGAATGTGAGTAGAGGAAGATGTTATAAAAATTAAATCGGCTCAGTTTACCATCAGATAAGATGTGAGGTGCGAAAGATATGTCAAAATTTGGGAATAAATAGGTTTAATTACCATTATTTTGCATATAGTCTTTGATTTTTGCCAACTGTATGAGATGTCTCCTAAATTCAGTCTACTTTAACATCCCTGATCTCTGTGATGGAACAGAAAATCTATTTACAGAACTAGCTAACTGAATATGCACTGTAAAAACTTTTCAGATTTCTTGTTAACAATATAGCAGTAAAGTATCTCTCTTGTTAAAATTGAACATTCTTAAAAAGGTCTGTATTCAAAATCAAAACAGTCATAGGTTCATTAAAGCTAAATAGTAAATCACATTGCAACACCTGCACATCCCCTCACTGAAGAACAAGAATATTTCCACAGATATTATAGACGTTATCCTAAGTGATCATTGTTGTTTAACTGTGTCCCCTAGTACATGCAGTGAGAATGCTGTGCAATGAAATCATCAGGTTATTAAAGATGGCATTATACAGGTGGAGTCATTCAGAATTAGGTTCCTGTTAGAATTTCAGCTGTAAAATATTTGAGTCAACTGTAGTGTGGCAGACAGAACTTAAGTGGACACCAAAATACCCCATTTATTTTAAAATCTCACAAACAAAAAGCTTTCAGGAATATCATGTGAGCCTTCCAGTGTGATTGGAGATAAAACCAAGCAAAGCTGATTGGTTTTTGTCAATCTCTTGATCTAAAAAAAACCAAAACCACCAAACCAACCAACGAACAAAAAAAACCCAGCAAAACACCATAACAAAACACCAGCATTTAAACTGTATTCCCATCGATCAGATTATTATGAGCAGTTACTTTTCCATATACACTCTATCTATAGAAGGATATTTCCACAAGCTACAAGTGTTTTTTTTCTTTGTGCCAAATTGCAGGGCTGCACTTATACTGAGGTCATTCATGCCACAGTTGTTAAAAGCTATTAAAACTCAGAGTGAAATACTTAGAGCACTCATTTTGTAATTGCAGAAATATGGTGGTCTGATAAGCACTGGTGGTTTTTCGGCAGGGGAAAAAAAGAAAGAAGAAAAAGAAAAAAAAAAGATAAAAGCTCGAGGCTTTAATGTATAAAGAACAGGTATGTCAATAATGTAGAGATAATTTAGCTAAATGTACATTTTAAAGCCAGAATATTGGAGAGAAATACTTGACCATTCTTTGTAGTTTCATAAAATGGATTTGCTAATAAGCAAGGGGAAACCATTATCACCTTTCCTTACTTTTCACCAAATACTGAATGATCTCTTTAGTGGACTGATTATTCCTTCCTGTGATTTTTGAAATGGCAGGATAAATTGCACATCTGAAATTAGTGAACTCTGAGATTTGACAAATTTATTTCCCCGGACAAATACCGAATGTTTATAGTGTTTGCTTTAGTTTTAAGCTATTAGAGGTGCAGCATAGGAGGAGGAATAACTTCACTTAAAAGCGATGATTTTGCCAGGGAATAACACAATCATCCTGTGAATCAGAAATGTATTTCCTTTCAAGCAAAATAGTTAAGTAAGCAATAGTATCATTGAGCAGACAAATAAGAAATACAAAAAAAAAAGGAAGTGAAACTTCTTAGGAAGTGAGAGAAAGCAGAAGGTTAAGACCTGTGCTATGGTCTAGAAGAGGTTTGTAATTGCATTGTTGTCTGGGTGTTGACTGGCTGATTGAACGGCGTTGGAGGTGTCCACAACCCGTCAGGCCAGGGAATTGGATTTAATGGACAGCTAATACCATGATTGAATGGTGAAAGTGGAGCCTGATCTCTTTGAGGATGAAAAATCAATAGTCTATTAGATTTATCAGGCTGACAGGAGGAGAAAAAAGTGAGTCTGCTGTATTTGCTTGCATTACCAGGGTTGCTCCAATTAAGCACCCCCCTCAAGATGGAGGGGAACCTGGAGAATTGCCGTAGTAATGAGATTCAAGCTTGAAGTAAATGAAGTAACTGTAGCATAAGGCATGCTGACAGACAGTTAAACCTCTTTATCAATGCTGCTTCTTTCCAGAAATAAAATCTCATATGGCAGCTATAAAATAAGACTAGTATGATCATAAATCTTACTACATCTTGTGGTTGTGCACATTATTGTTCAAGTTGTTTTACAACAATTGTAGCTGATTTGGCCGATACTGAGCTTTCTAAATGAAAGTTTCTGCTCTATGAGTATTTCTTGCATAAAATTATGCTGCATCAGACCTGTGCTCTTTAACTATTAACTATTGATGTCCACTGTGACATCAGTGGCTAGCTTGTAGCACAGCATGTCTGGGCACATGTCAGCCAGTTCAGTGGCACAAGGTAGCTCTCTTTCTTCTCCTCTCATTATTGCCATCAAGAGGTAACTAATCTGCCTAACTCAATCAGCATGCACATATCTCATCCAAACCTGACAGTAAATGAAATGCTTCTGTCATTGGAAATGTTAAGAATGAGCCCACATTCACTGGAGTTTAGTGTTGCGCAAATTGCTGATTTGGATTAAACCTGAAATTCTCCAGGTCTTCAGATGGCTCACACGCATACAAATATATATAATCATAGAATCATAAAATAGTTAGGGTAGGAAAGGACCTTAAGGTCATCAAGTTCCAACCCCCCTGCCATGGGCAGGAACACCTCCCACTAAACCATGCCACCCAAGGCTCTGTCCAGCCTGGCCTTGAACACCGCCAGGGATGGAGCATT
>JANRGW010052164.1:0-12572 GCA_024733675.1 Psilopsiagon aymara | reverse complement strand
AAGTTCTTTACTGTAAGGGTGGTGAGGCACTGGAATGGGTTGCCCAGGAAAGTTGTGAATGCTCCATCCCTGGTGGTGTTCAAGGCCAGTTTGGACAGAGCCTTGTGTGGCATGGCTTAGTGTGAAGTGTCCCTGCCCATGGCAAGGGAGTCGGACCTAGATGATCTTAAGTTCCATTCCAACTCTAACTATCCTATGATCTTATGAATTAGTCAGTTCTTCCGAATGAAGTGCCCAATTTGACCTTTTTTTTTGAGGAGCTGGAAACATAAGAACACAAAATCATAGTCATATGTCTCACTGGCTGACTACCCCGAGGAAAACTGATGCATACTGGGGGAAAACCCAACCAACAGCTCAAGAGCATCTGACTTCTTTGCCTGCTATCTGTTTAAACAGAGAACATGGGGTTTTTTTAAATTATTCTTCATCCCATGGAGCTTTCATCTTCACCTTCATTTTAAAAAACCCTAAAAGTATTATCAACATATCAATGCTGAGAGCTTACCAAAGTATGCACGTCTCCTTCAATGGCAGTTATATCCCTTTGACTGATACGATGATGGCGATTATCTTCCCTGGTAAGTGTTTCATTCTTATCATCATCTTTAGAAGCAGAAATCTAGGATACATGAAGAAAAACCAATAAATAATTCTTACATTTAGATACACTTTAAGAAGCCTAAATTAAGGTGAAGAAAATACATAACTGATAAGGTTTCTTTCTTCCTATCCTAGCTATTCTTCAGACCCTCACTTTACCTACTGCTGCGATTAAAATGTTACTCCTGCCTTTATTAGATCACTGATGCAAATTTCTATTAAGAACTAACACAGAGCCTTGAGTATCTTAATTGTTTTTCAACTCAAAACTTTGTCATGTATAGGAAAAAAATAATCCTAGACTGCAACAAATAATTCAATTTTGCAATCTGTTAAAGACTCTTCCTCAACATTTCTGGTTTTTACTCTGAAAAAATAGCACTATATGGTACTGATGTACCATACACCCCCGTACACATGTGCATACACAACTCCAGGAGGAACTGGAAAAAGTGAAACACCCATATTGACCTGTGTGGCATTTGGATGAGAGCCTAGATAAATAACTAGTAGTAAAAAAAATAGTGCCATTTTCTTCCAAAAAATAAACCCCAAAATATTCACACAAACAGCCTGGAAGCATCTGGAATGTTTTTGTTCATGACCACATCTGATATAATTCCACTGTTTTGCATTTGGAATTCATACAGTACAGTCTTCAAGAATAAAAAAGCAAGACAAATTTATTTTGGGGTTGAGAATCTATTGTCTATCTTTTATTTCACCCGCTATGTACATTGACAAGGCTATCAAACAGTTCAGTCTCATTCCTCAGCAACAGATGAAAACTTAACCCAGACAGTGTTAGATAGTCCCAGAGATTTGGGTATTTTGAGTGTGTTTTCAAAACAAACATACTTCATACCATTCAAAAGGAAAGTCCTACTTACCTTAATTTTTAATGGATTGATTTCCATATCAGAAGTGCAGTTCATGGGACCATCAATTTCATACTGAACAATATACAACAGGGTGTAGTTTTTGTATTTGTAAGGCCACTGCAGAGTCATCATCACCTTGCTGAATGCACTTGGACCATTGTTTCTTAGCTGATTATGAAAATAAAGGTAACAGATATAAATTAGAAAATGAATGCTGCCTTCTTTGTGCACATAGTTCTTATTTTAAATGATACTGCCTCTACCCCTACCTCAGGCACTTATGGGAACAGCACCAACAACTTCACCTAAAAATGGTAGCTAACCTTCAGTTCCCCAATAGGCAAAATGTAAAATGACTTCCGTATTCGATAAAAAAATACTTTGAAGAAAAGTCATATGGAATTAGGTTTTTTTGGAAGTCTATTGCACAAAACTCGGCTACAGTATCTGTCTCAGCCAAGAGACTGTGAGCACAGATATATACACCCTTAAATTTCATTAGATAAACGGTCTTTTAAGTCCTAGAACAACTTTTAACAATTCTTATTTACACAGCTCTCTCAGTAAATTTTGCTTAATTAAACAATCTAGATTAAGGCTGTTATTTTAAGGAACTTTTAAATACTTACATTTTTTCAAGCCAAAAGAATTTAATATTTCAGAACAGTTAGAATACCAACGAGGATACTGAATAATTTACAGTGTGAGTCATTTTCTGGGTTTAAGTTAACTTTAAAAGTTTCATCTAGATTTCAAAGGGCTAGGAAGTAAAGGATGTGTAATGACGTAAAATAAAAATCAGCCTTTTCTATTTGACTGCTGCTGTAACAGTAGTTGCAAGCACTGCAACCCCTCTTGCAGACATCAATTATTGACCCAGCATTAAAAAAATTAAATCTTTGTTTCCATGCAAGAACAAAATGAAGAAAAAAATTTGTAATTCACTCCGGAGAAAAGCTACACCAAAAAAATTTATCACAAAACAGTGTAATTGAAATTAGTAGTAACTGCACACCTCGTAGATATGCTGCACTAGAGGCCCAATATCATCTTCTGTTTCTGGATTCTCTTTTGGCTGCCAATTTGCAACAGGAAGGAATATGTGATCAGGAGACGATACACTAAACAGCAGAGCAAGTAAGTCATTGTTATAAAGTATAAACGATGAACGTAATTCATTACAAAATATCACTAGAAAATTAACATGCTTAAAATACAATCTCCAATTTTTCATCCTCTGTATATAAAACCAGAAAGAAGATATTGAGTGGCTTTTATATTAAATGTCCAGTTTTCTTCTGTACATGAAAACATGAGCCTTGTACTCAGAATATTTTTTTTCCTGCCCTAAACTTTGGATTCATCCTACACAATCTAGTAAGCTATTAACAGAATTAAGATACATACAAGTCATCCAAAAACTACAAAGTGTGCAATACTTCGATAATGGAAATTCTGATAATGCAGAGACTTATAAGTACAGTGATAAGAATAATTCAGCATGCAGTGAAAACAGTGAAGCTAGCAGTAACGCTTTTCAGTTGTGCCAACCCACGCCTCTCAAAAAGTGACAAAATTAGACCACAGTAATGAATGCATAATATATTAATACAATATTAATACTATACTTCAGACTGAAGAAGCTGAGGGCACTGCAGACTTCAACAGGATTTTCAACTTTGGTTTTAAAAAGGGTTTTAGAGGTTTTCGGATGAAAACCCAGTCAGTTCATGGAGGGGGAAGTGACTTTGAGAAAAGTGTGCAACTGAGAAAACCAGAGGCAATTTTTATTTCTTCTCCTAAAGAAACCTCTGGTAAGAGACACAACATTCCTTTTTGGAACTCATTTTGTAACTATTTAGAATTATCTAAGATCTGAAAGCTCAATGGGTGGATGGAGAGAAACATAATTTCTTTATCATTATAAATTCCCTAAGGCTTCTTGAAAAATTACACAGATATAGAAAGCTAATGTAAAGATGCAAACACACAACACTTATCTAAGGGAGACAATTATTAAAATAGTACCAATGCTTACCCTCTAATTTCAACAGCTGCTAAAATAGCAAGGTCAGCCTGATAGAATGCTACTGGACTTAGATTATCATACAGATTGGAACTGCAGAGAAAATAAAAGTTAATCACTGAAATTACATAAGGTAAGTATTTAAAAACCCCAAACCTTAAAACAATTGCGTGTAACACCATGACTCTTCAGCCACTGTAGGAAAGCACAATTACTAAAAACTAAGGAGCAGATTCCAGCAAATTCACACTTAAATGCCTGACAGTCTCACCCTCAGCACAGTTTGGAGCTCACTCAGCGAGTGTACAGAAGTCGATAAAGGACCCAGAGCTAATGCTGACTCCATCCTTAGCCTGCCACATGTAAGAAAATTCAAATGCCAGTGCTGTGAGATAACACCATCTCTATAGCTAGCAGAGCCCTAAATTCCACAGTTATGATGTGTGTTTTGCTCAGAGACTTGCTGGCCTCAAACTAGACCCAGGACAGAAAAGTATGCTAGGGCTACTTTTGATTACCCCTCTTTACAGTGTTTAAACCAGTTCATATCTGATTGCTACACTTGAGATACACCAAGAGATGACAGATATCAAGGCACACAGTCATTCATACATAAAATTTCTTTGGACTTTCTTTGTAAACACAGAAAAAGAAATATAGGGAACACCTATTCCCCTCAAAGTGGAGCTGGGAGCAGAATCCTGATCTCCTTAAAACAGATTATCCTGTCTATTTAACCAGTTTCCTTTAGAAACATAGAAGATCTATTCTTCACTGCTGCTGTAATCAACAAATACATGCAACTGTGTTTTCTTCCTGACCTGTAAATACTAGTACGTGCACTGGCACAGCTTACTAGCTGATGGAGAAGAGGCGAAAAAATTTAATCCTTGTAGCCAAATGTGGATGAGAATAATTTATTCACTAGGAAAAAAAAAAATATAAAAAAGCAGCCCTCAAATGAGAAAAGATTAAAAAAACCCAACCAAACACCAAAAAAACCACCAAACCAAGCCACACCAAAAGAAACCCAAACCAAAAAACAAGAAGAAAACCCCAACCAAACACCAAAACCTTTTTCAGCCATGGGGGAGAACAAACAGCATACATTGCCTTTTCTGAAAGGCTTATAGCTCTCATACTCAAAATATGTAAAATTTGAAATTCTGGCTTTACTTCAGAAGGAATTCAGAGTTTGAACATCAATTTTAAAACAGGGCTAGAAACCCAAAGGCAGAATCATTCTGTGGCACTGCACAAGTGTCAGATCACAATGGTATGCAGATAAAAAAAACACAGGGTTTTTTTAAAAGCTCTGAATGGTTTTGTTCCTCATTATTAGTATTTCACTTGCGCCATGGCCTGCCTAAAAGCTGTAAGCAAAATATATTTAAACAGAAACTGCCTTTTCTTATATTTTTTCCTCTATTTTGGAACATAAAATTCATCTAAAGGGTGTGTTTATTTTTTAAGCTAGTATGAAGCAAGGAGAATTAGTCCAGAGTGACACTATCTACTTAGTTCACAGTATATTTGCTTAGCATATTTTCTACCAGGTGAGGTACAGACACCTAGATTCCCATACCTTCGAATTTGCAAGTCAAACTTCACAGAGGTATCCATTTCAGACTGCTGGTGCACACTGAAACGCAGGCCAGCTAATAGCTTTAGAAACAAAATCACCATAGCTCAGTGGAAGCATGATAAAATACATAAGAAAAGCTTCTTAATACAACAACAAAATATACTTAATATGTATACTTAATATACTACAACAAAAATGCTTGAGGCTTGTAGTTGTAAGAGAGCACAGAGAACTGCCAACTAAACTTGTCCACTTCATCAAGATCAGAAATGTAGAGTCCTCTCTAGATTTCAACCAGTGCATCACTACCACAAAACAGAAATGTAATGTCTACATCATGCTCATCCCCCTTACTTCAGCCATTTCTACACATAATTGAGCCTCCCTATGTGCTCGAAAAAGCACTGTATCCTAAAAAACAGGGCACAGTAATGATTCGAAATTCAGTTCCCAACATTTGTTCTATGTCAGTGGTGACAGCTACTTCAACATCTGTACAGTTCAGCCTGATGTACTTTGGAAGACTTTGGGAATAACATTTGTTCATCTATAAAAAATGTCTCTTGAAAGAAAAGCACCTTCAAACTGTTTACAATCATGACTGATTTGCAGATTATTTCCTCATAAAATAAGACTTATTGCATCATATCATCTTAATATCTGCTACTTCCCACTAACAGTTATTTAATTCTTCAAATTCCAGCCACATTTCGTGGAAGTGCAGAGGTCTCAACTAGACAAAACTCTCTCTCAAACCACAAAACAAGGCAGAAGAGAGAAGCATTATTAGGTTTACACTAAAAAAAAAAGGTGCGTTATGAGCTAGCTCTTTGTTATATACTAAAAATACTTATCCAATAAATCTAAAGACAAACTGAAGAGGCACCAGCATTCATTAATTCCACGATTTAATGAACTACTCCTTTTGAGTTATGATATGACTCATGAACACTCCTTTCAGCCTTTAATTTAGCTGAAAAGCAAAAACGAATTACCACTGAACTAACCAAACATGTGGGTAGCTAAATATCAGCTACATCTAATCTTAAATTCCTGTGAGTAAAAATCCTGCCCAGACACTACGATGATTAAGAAAAATGATGACTGTACTGCTTGAGCTACCAGACACCTCTTGGACCAAACCTTACCTTAGTTCCTGCTTTCATGGGATTTCCCAGGTCACAAACTACCATGCGAGTTTGATTCTCTGTTTTAAACGCACAAGACAGTCTTGCTAAAGCCTTCAATAAAGCAGAAAAAGGAATTAAGGAATGGCATTCTTTACATCTGAAGACCTCGATGAAAGTCTGGAGAAAAGTTCTAGATATGCCGTGTTGGTTTTAATATAATTTCTCAGTCTTAACACAGTCAAGCACTAAAATTAAATAAAACCGAAGAATGAAAGTCTCCATGGAGATAGGTATTTTTGATACAAGATAGCTGCTCTTTCCAAGGTTATAAAAAGAGAAATTCAGTACTCCTGCAATGGGTATCACTGATGATTTTTGTGACCTAAAGCATTTCTCCATTTGATTCTTTAAAACCTATACGAAGAAACTTTGTCAATCATGCACACTCTCCATTAGAAAATAAAGATTCAAATGCAAAATAACATGAATTCTTACTAGCTTACTCAAAAAGATTTCTTAGAGGAGCTGTAAGATTTTGAACAAAGCCACATCACAAAGCACTTACAATAGCAGAGGCAAACTGAAGAATCAAAGCAAGTCACAGTGCAACACGTATGAAGGATGCAGCTGTATATCAAAGTTGGAATCCTTTGATATAGGGCAAAACCAGTTTTCCCCTTAAGATTCTGTGACATGATATTGATTCATCACAGATTAAACCAAATAAAAACAATAATGAAAAAAAAGTGAAAATATATTACTTCTGTATGTCTAGAATGGGCTGAACCAAAATTTGGACTATACCCAGATGTATTCAGAGAAAGAGAAGTTATACAGGCATTTTCTAACACAAGGGAAAATCAGGAAACATATTTTAATATTCTGTGTAGTTAGAATAATTGACACCCAAGACTTTCTATATACTTAGGTGAACAGAATAGTAATACCCAGTATCACTTTTTGCTTCACAGGTGCCCAGGTCTTTACCTAGCATGAGATGCTAAATCTAAATTTAATTAAGGGTACTGTTCAAACAAAGTGTTGAAGCAGATAAACTTGGTGTGTCAAGCTCGAACACACAGATGAATATCCTTTGTTAGCAGTAAGCTCTTAAACTGGAACCATCCAACGAGGTGTTATACAGCCTTGGGGCTTGGAAGAGCCTTATCATTTTTTCAGTCCTTTACTTCAGGACCAAAGCATAAACCCCACCACTGACGGGCCCTCTCCCACAAAATGCCATAGCAGTACCTGAAATCTGACTACTCAAATAAGAAAGACAGTTGGAATTTTACCTCGTTGTTACGAACAACACCTATGAAATCTGCTTGGGGTGGAACAATGACAAAGAGCTCTGCTTCATAGGCTCCTTCTCCTAGATTCTGAGCACTCACAATTAATGTCAAGGGATTGTCATCACCAATATAGATCTGCTTCTGATCACTACAAAAAAACAAGTGCAAAAATGAGCTCTGCATTCAGGTTTCCAACTGTATTGAACTGGATAAACTTAGAGAAACAAGACATTCTGAAATTGCACAAGACATTAGAGAAATCTAGAGGCAGTACCTATGCTTCAGGAATATCAGATCTGTGCAGTATGTTTAAAAAAAACCCTGAATCTGTAATCACAAAAATGGAGCAAATATTACATGCTGCTTTTAAAATATTTTTTGTACAAAATTTACAGTAAACCACAAAACCACAGACACCTTTTTTAAAAAGGAACAAACAATTCTGAACAGCTAAATCACTGTGTACATTTTGAATTACATGCCTACTTAGCAGAGGAAGAAAATTCATAATGTTCTGATGGAAGGCTCAACAACAGAATACACCAGACCCCCGTAATACATTTGTTCCAAACACAAAAAGAGTATCTGTCCAATGTATTTTAATTTCACCAACTACAAGGAAATCTAACAGTATCTGCACTGATATAAAATGTTTCTGAAGCACTGGCATGAATTAGTATATTTGTGAACTGCACTAACTACATACACGCACATATGCTATAGCTCTGCACTAAGGGCATGGAAAACCCCAACAGATAACGTTATTGAGTAGGGATAATACACTTAAGAACAGCTTTTGGGCATAAAAAGCACAAAAAAATCGTAGACTTATTAAAGAATTACGAGTTGAAACTTGTTTCCTCTTTCCAGGTTTAATAAAAGATATCACCAACACCAGCAATTTTTTTCATAGATGTGACAACACAGCTCTACTCTACTCCTTGCTGGATAAAAATCACACCTGTTCACAACTTCATGTGTCTGTTTAGTATTAAATGACAGAACAGTGGCTCTACTGCTCTAATTTGTGCTTGCCATGCATGTCCAGCTTAGCAAACATACAAATGTAACATGTGTACTTATAATGGGGGATAGGGTGGGGGTATGTGCTCTCCCTGTATTACATGCTAAAAACATTAGGTTACAAAGCAGAAAATGGGTTTTCTTTAAAACAAATAAACATGAGTTTAGATTGTATACACTGAGCAGGTCTACTTATTTCAATACATCATTTTAACAAAAGTATTACAAGTTCTTGAAGTTTAGAATTAAGTAGGGAAGTTATTTTTCCCTGTAGCATTTTTCTCATGTATTTACCTTTCTACTGAAACCTTCAGTTTTGGTTTGCAGACATTATCATCACCACAATCCAGCAGAATATGTGCCTATGCAAAAATCAAATGCATATTGTTGTAAGAATTCCTGCATCTGTTCTAACATACATTTCCAGCAATGCTGTTTCGCCACCAAATAAAAATTTTCTTAATAGCTGGTTGCAAGATATCTTCAATTCAGTCTCAGAAGAGAACAAATTAATTTCTATATACAGGGGTATTGTGCCTCATCCTGACACACTGCAACTGTAGGACTGAAGTCTACAGACATTAATTGAATAATCTGTTCATTTGAGATACATCCCTACTATCCTTTTTACAAACAAGTGCAAAAATCTTTATAAAGGACAGAAATAGAAAAACTATGCTTATTACTGTAGGCAAATTATAGGGATAAATATACATAGAGCAGCATAGTAGAAGCAATGGATGAAATACTGCAGTCCTTCAAGATTGACAACTCTAATACTACTCTGTCTTCTCTTCTCCAGAAAACTGTTCATTATACGCATGAAAAGGAAGTCCTGTCTCAAAAAAAAAAAAAAGAAACCTGACACAGAGAGAAGGAAAAAAAAAGAAACCTGACACAGAGAGAAGGAAGACAAATAGACAAACATACAATAACCATCAGGGTTTCCATAATTCAAAGACTAAAGTCTACATATATATTTTGGTATCTTAATTTTTCAGAAGTTCTAACATGAACCTGGGTATTGAAAGCTGTACATATGTTCTGAGTTCTGTCGATACAGACTGTGTAGGAAATTATACCTGTCTGCTCATATTAGCAGGAGTGAACTGGTTGAGGATAGGCTGCAATCCTGTTGCATCTGCAGCTGTTCTGTAATCCAGACGATATTCCATAAAGATAGTAATGGGAGTTAGTTTGTCTCTAAATTCAGATTCATCCTGAGGAAAACAAAATCTGAATTACAATTAGAACATGTGAAGAAAACAGCAACCAAAAATATCCTTCAGAAGTTCCTATAGGCAACGAGTAGTCAGCCCAAGAAAAATACTGAGCAGTATATTTATTGTTCATGTTGTATAGGAATGAGGAAGCCCAAACAACACTAAAACTTCTAAGCTCTTTTCACACTAGAAAATCTGTTGCTGGAAAATCTGCAGTTGGAAAATCTGCAGTGCCAACTTTGAAGATGGACAGTCTTGGCAGTAACATGCCTGTTTTACAAATGCAAACCTGGATCGTACAGAAGTACTAAGTCACAGAACTGTAACAGTGAGGAGCCTAAAGGGCTACATAATCTCACTTTTCCCTGTCAAACAAAATTCACTATGCTTTTAAGATCCCTCACAGATATTCACCATTGGATATATGATTTTTCCCCTCCTAAAATTATTACTTTGCACTTGGAGTTGCTGACTTTCATATTCATTTCAAATCATTCTGTTTATCAGACACTGATCCTGCCTTTCAGAGGTCTTACAAACCATCTCTTTGCTTTATGTATGTCACAGATTTTTATCATGTAAACTCTGCTTCATTATTTTTGAAAATGAGAAGACTGAAAATAACTGACTCAGAGCTCATTGCAGGATTTTACTTCAGAAGCTATCTTCTATGGGCAGAAACCTATTGATAATAGTTTTCAAATGGTTCTGCTTTCAATTTAACATAATTTCATAGAGGTCATGTGTCATTGCCTTCTTTATGAGAATGTCAGGTAGAAAAGTGTTAAAACTTTACTAATGATCTCGGATGTGTATTTCCATATATACCCCATTCACAAGACCAGCCAAAGAAAGGTATTACCTATCCTCCACTAATCCTTAATGATTACTAGTATTTTCATTAGTTTTGGGGATTTGTTTGGGGTTTTTGCTTTTTGTTGTTTTTTTTTAAGAAAGAAGTAAGTATTGTTTGTTTGATTTATAAGCACTCAGAGATAAATCTGAGCTGCATGTACACTTTCAGATGTCTTTGCTATTTCAGCCAGTGTTTCTTCTACTGGGTTACACATTTCAATTATCCAAATTCAAGCATCTGTCCATGTTCATGGGACCTAAAAGAGAAAGACTGAGAAAAAGCAAGCTTCCTATTTCAACCTTCTCTGTCCCCTCTGTTACTTGCTGATCTTTACCTTTTAGTTGAAGATCCATATTTTTCTTTACTTTTACCTCCAAAGTGAAAACACAACCTCTGCTTGCTGACATTCACATTCCTTGGAAATCATAACTATAATTTTGTGCCTAGATGACTTGTCCAGAAATTCCAGAACAATGCTCAGAATTGAATTTCCAATCCATTTAATGACCAGGACCTTAGTCACAATAATATCTATTGTTCGTACTCAGACAGAAGTGATAACCCAGGACAGACATACAGTTTTAGTAATTTTAGGTTTATGTGGGGCATGAAGTGTCTCTAGCACTTCTTTTTTTTTTCTTAAACACCTATCAAAAGGAACCTGTAATAGACAATGCACCAAAAATTATTTGCCTAAAACATAAGTGGCTACTTACCCTCAAAAAGGCTTCGAGTTCTTCACAATTCATTTTCCCCCCCTTGGTAATAGTCATGTTCTTAGAGTGGCTAGGCTGTTTACTGTGGAGAAAGAGAGCTCTCCTTATAGCTCCTTTCTGCTTAAGTTTATCCAACAGCAGCTCCACTTGGAAATCTGTCCAATCCAAAGTGGTTAGGTTAGGGATATTTCATTCAATTAAAAACACTACAGATTCCCATCAGAAATGGAGCTGAATGCTGATTTCAGCTACAATGAAAACCTAGTATTTGGAACTTTTAAAACTTCCCCTTCCTTCAATATAAGAATCTGTTTCTACATTAATTCTCAATATAGTAACCAACAGGCATTGCTGTTGCCCTAAACTGGTCTCTGCTTTTTCCTTAACACTGGCAACAAACAAGAAACATTCAAGGCCAGGATGGGCAGAGTCTCCATGGTCTAGGGTGAGGCATCCCTCCCCATGGCAGGGGGGTTAGAACTAGATGATCTTAAGGTCCTTTACAACCCTATTCTATGATGCTATGAAGAGCAGTGATACATTTACAGCTGCTATAGAACTGCATGAACAAGTTAAATATTTCCCCCCCAAAAAAATATTTAAAGCAATTTTGCATGTAACACATTACAGCATGTAACTGTATTGCTAATCTAATTACTTTGAATATTTGATAGAGATAATGAAATTTAAAATATGTAACAGCCATATATATGAATCTTCTCAGATCATACCACTTCTATACATGCCATACAGAAAACAAGGTGTCCTGGGTTAAGCAGCAGCGGTCATTTTTCCTCCTTCTTAGTAGCTGGTGCAGTGCTGTGTTTTTGACTTTTGGCCTGGGAACAGCCCTGATAACACCCATGTTTTTAATTACTGCTTAGAATGTTTGGTCTGACCAAGGACTTTCTGAGCCTCATGCTCTGCCAGGGAGGAGGGGAAGCCCAAAGGAAGAAGAAACAGAACACCTGACCCAAACTGACCAAAGAGGTATTCCATACCACAGCATGTCACGCCCAGGATGTAAAACACTAAGGGGAGGGACCTGGAAGAGTTGGTTCACTGCGTGGTCAGGCTTCATATCGGGTGGTGAGCAGTTGTATTCTCTTTCATTGTATTTCCCTTGTCATTATTATTATTGGTGGTAGCAGCAGTGGTTTGTGTTACACCTTAGTTACTGAACTGTTCTTATCTCAACCTGTGGGAGTTGCATTCTTTTGATTCTCCTTCCCAT
>JANRGW010052158.1:21171-53132 GCA_024733675.1 Psilopsiagon aymara | reverse complement strand
GTTAAACTTCATCAGGTTGGCATCAGCCCACCTCACAAGCATGTCAAGGTCCCTCTGAATGGCATTCCTTCCCTCCAACGTATCAACCAAACCACACAGCTTGGTGTCATAGGCCCCCAATTCATAAACCATCATATTCATTCAAAAATACTATTTTTGGTGGTCAAAGCTAGAAAAACTCCTAAAACTAAAAGCCAAACTATGTAAGTTTCCAGTAAGTAAATGACAACGCAAAAAACTGTTTTCCCTTACAGAGAAAAACAAACTGTAAAAATATGAACTGCAAAGCATAGGCCAAGCGATTAATGAAAGGTGTAAATATTTAACACCATTTGCATTTAAAATGCAAAACACACTTTAGAGAGCAAACTCTAATAGTACTCATTTTTAAAGGGCAGTTTCAAATAAAAATTCTGACTCTTAAAAAAACAATCCACAAAGACAAAATCATTCAGCTACTGAATTCTAGAAGCAAAACACCAAAATGAATGTATAAGTGTATATATAGCTTGCATCCAGTTAGGGTACACCTAGCTGCTCACTGAAAATTGGGATATTAACAATTCGAGAAATAGCACTCAATTGCCTCTACATGAATAGCACCAGTCAGACTTTCCCACAATAGAACAGACAGACGCGAAGATTTCATCGTTTAAAACTTAAGCTGCCTTGTCATTAGTAAGTAAAATATCTATTATTTCAATGCATTCTCCTTAGCAAAGTCATCATTCATCTTTTTGGTCAGTGAAGCCAAACTTCATAGAGGAATACAAAAATTAGCTTTGCATAATCCCTTCTGATGTTTCAAACCAGACTTTAAGCTGTGCAAAGACAGAAATAAACTACGTCATATGACCATTTTAAAGAAATGCAGTTACTCATTATGAACAAAAAATATATTTGAAGGATAAAGCTGCCAAAAATTATTAAACAACTTTCAGTTCATCTCTGTAAGCAGATATTTTATAAATAATTTCTGATTTGTAACATTCTTTCATTCTTTTATATAGCTGCTGGTAACCAATATTACAGCATTCATTGATTCTGTTTGTCAGTTATCCCCAAGAAAAAAAAAAAAAGAAAATAAAACATACCCATGGATACTTTGTGAACAGCTAAACTTCAACACATCAAATGTATATCTTTAAAATTAAGAATTAGTAAATCATCAACAATGTACTAACAGTATTTTTAGCAATCTGAAAAATAAACCCAGATGCAAACCAAAATCAACATGGAAGTTTTTAAACTAACATTCTGCAGATGTAACAACTAGGGCTTTGTAAAGTCAGCTATATTCCAATAACCACAGCCACTTGTCTTACACATAAATACAGTTCATTAAGCTTCTATTTTAACATATAATTGGAACATGACAAATCAAGGAAATAGTCTGTTACTGACATGTGTAGCACATGCATATATTTCACTTAATATTTCCATACCCAATATTTCCATTAAATTCATTAAGGTTCGCTTGCATTTAAGTCTAACTCAAATTTCCAACTCAAATTTTCATGTTTATTAGTTTCTCAGAATGATGAACTGCACTTCAAATACAATACATATAGTAAGCTACCAATGAAAAGGACCTAGTTAAAATACAAACAGAAACAAACTCTGACCTGTGGGTAAGCTGTGCCCATACCCGACAGCACAGCTGAAAGAACATCTCTTCCTTTTTCACCCGCTCGGTTGGACACAGCAAGCTTTAGCAGGTCAACCATGACTCGTGTGTCATCTGGTACTAAGAGACTAGTAAATTCATCCAAGTACTGTGGTTCTGGGCCAGATACTTTACTTTGACTTTCTACATCCTACAAAACAAATTGCAGAAATATTTAGACACTGAAGACCAAAGAAGAATTTCACCAAATCCAAACAAGTTAACTTGAAGAAGTTCAAAAGGTAGTTTAAAAACAATTCATAAATCCAGGATTGCATGGCTCCAAAATTAACCTACTGCTAAAGCCACTTCTCCAGTGAAAAAGCTTTCCTGAAACTAACCTACTTGTAACTTCAGACAAAAAAAAATCTTCTGCCTTTGAATAAATTTTAAGAATGTGGTCATTTCTGGGTTAATTTTAAAACCCCCAAAATAAAGCAAAACTGCTTGTTAAAAGCATGGTAAGGAGCAAAGTTTTAAGGAAGGTATTGACGACATTACCTCTTTGGTTTTTGTCATGGTTTCTGCAATGATACTGGCAGCTCCAGGATCATCTGTGACTGGAATGAAAGGACGGGAAGAGGCAGCAGCAGCTGAAGGAGTTACAGCAGATGGTGTCACAGCATCTTCTGAAGAAACAGCCTAGACAAAACAGAAGATAACTAACAGAAGCTGCAATAAGATATTGTAAAACCTCTAAGAGTCTAATGGCTTATGGTCAAAGACAGCAGCAATTTAAAAACAGCCATAAATTCAAAAACCAACAGATTTGCTTCCTGTATTTGTAGCTTCTATTTTACGTTCCTAGGATGGCAAACCAGCCAACACCCCCCACCAACGCCAGCTGCTGCAAAATGTACAACAAAATGTCAGAAAAGCCTACAATGTAGAAGACAAGCCCTACCAATACAAGCCAAATTAACAGTTTATTAAAGGAAAAGATCTCTTCAGTAGCAACACTTTTTTTTTTTAATGCTTCTGTTACCAGTTGGGAATCAACAGAGTAGCATTCTGCCCTGAACCTTCCTGTCTACATTAGTTAACAGAAGTTTACAATTACATTTCATTAAATAACAGTCAAACATTCCCTTAGTTTTGATGTTTGTTTTTTTTTCCTTAAAAAAGATCACTTCTGTAAAATTAGTATCTGGTCAAATGGTTAATATGTTCATGTTAACTTTAAAATACTACTAGAAGCCATTACAACTGAATTTCATTCAGCATTTACCAGTTCATTCTGAAAGTTCAAAACTGATTTAGCTCTAAAATTTTAGTTGTTTCAAATCTGACAGAGTAACTACACCTAAAATTAGGGAAAGAAGGAGATGCTTAATTTCAGCTATTATCAAATTAAACAAGACAATATTTTTCAGTTTTACCATTAAACATAGATGGAAAAATTCTTCTGACACTTTACCTCCCCTCTCCGGTCCTGCCATGGGTTTGGGCTCAGCCTCTCTTCCATATCTCCTACAAGCATGCATTCATCTCCATTCGCAGGGCTTCCTGTAGAAGTAGCATCTGATGGAGGCGGTGGTGATGAAGAGGGACACTCTATTGGTGCAATCATACTTGCAGGCATCAGTGCTCCAACAACTGCATCCCTTAAATCATTTAGGAGAGATCAACATAAACCTGATTATATCTCCTTGAACTTAGAGAAAAATATACAAACTTGTCGTAATAAAATAAGGAAAGGTTCCCATACTCTGGAACTTAAGAGTCATTTATCTGTTCTCCTTTAGGCCCAATGTTTAAATACTGTGTTTTAAGGACACTATTTTATGCGAGCTCCTTTTCACAAATTTCAGCATAAATACTCTACTCTTCACCAACAGGGAGGGCACTGTCAAGTTTTATTATTCTTTCCATCCTGCCTCCCAACTGCTTCCTCAATGTCATCTATCATCATTTATTTACATGCCTTTTACACGATTTAATTGAGCATTCCTAAATAAACAACTTTTCCCCAGGCACTGGGAGCTTCTGTAAAGAAAACAGCACAAAGCTAACGCCAACATTAAAAAAAAAAATAAATGAAGCTTATGCCTATCCTGAGAAGTCCAAACTATTCATACTCAGCTCAAGAGACCCTGAAAGAAGGTAAGTAACCCTGATAGAAGGTAAGTAACCCTGATAGATGGTAAGCTATGCAATCTTTTGCTCTGTAGAAGAACAGAATGTTTGCATGCCTACCTGGCATACATGATTTGCAATGCCATTAGTATATGAGATAATGCCTGCTGCTTGGCAACATTCCCATCAAGCGACAAGAGAATCTTAGCGAGGGAAGGGCGATTCGGCTTGGAACTGTTTGCCCCGCTAATTTTGTTACTGGCAGCAGAAGAATCTGCATCTGAAGGAACACCTGGAGTGAGGGGGGAAAAAGAGAAGCCAAGCATTCTTTAATGGTGTAATACATACCAAGGAATCAGACAAATCAGTTCCAGTTATGTCAGAAGTCTGTAAAACTAACTCTACAGTAGATTCTTAAACCGTAATGCCTACAGTTACAACATTAAAGTCAATACTGAGGCTTTACAGCAAGGGCTTTCATAAAGTAGTGTTCCACCTTGTTACTTCATCAAAAGGAATAAGGTAATACAGATAAGAACATTCTGGTGATTTGTATCCGAAACAAGTTCTACTTGCACAGAAATTTCTCAAATAGCAAGACTATTTATAAGGTACTCTTAAAAATCCTAACGAAATGTAATATATATGTGGTTCTTGCTCTTTTTCAAGTACCTTGCCTTGGTCTTAGGAAAGTTTAATCAGCAAAATGTTTGGTGTGTTTGTATTTGACACAAAAGAATACGGAAGACAAAACAGCAATGTTTAGTCACCTGCCTCAGAAACAAAAGGTAACAGTAAGAAATAAGAATTACAGCAACAAGTAACATGCAATATCACCAACATTACAGTAGCATCCATTTACCATTTCCTCCATAAAGCTCTATCCCATATTAAAGATAGTTTTTGAAGTGTTTGATGAAGCATGTTGCATTTTTATTTCCTGAAGAACAATAAAAGTTCAAACTAGCACTGCTTCCGAACAAGTCCTTTGCAACTTCCACTTTCAAGAAGAGGTTTCATTGGGGTTGAGAGTTGTGTATGTTTTTTTGTTGTTGTTTTGTGGAGGGGTTTTTTTAAAGACAGTTCTTGCACTCTCCTATCACCTATTAAACCACACACACAGCTAACTCTCAAGTGGCATACAAAACCCAACCAAAAAAAATCCCAAAAAACTCCCCCCCAAAAAAAACCAACAACCACCAAACCAACATAAGACAATAAATACCAACCAAGATAAGAA
Source organism: Psilopsiagon aymara (assembly GCA_024733675.1). Lineage (NCBI taxonomy): Eukaryota > Metazoa > Chordata > Aves > Psittaciformes > Psittacidae > Psilopsiagon > Psilopsiagon aymara. Next base: position 48,150 of record JANRGW010052158.1, on the reverse strand, counting down.
GCACCTAAAGGGTCCCTCGCCGTCTGGAAAAGTACTGGTTCATGAACAGATGGTGTAGCTACATCCACTGTTGTCCATGCTACACTGTGAGAAGACCCACAAGCAACCCGAGTGATTTTCTGGCCTTCCAAGCCCTGGACAAGAGTGGGCTTCCTATTGACTGTAGTGGTTCCATTTCCTTGTTGTCCATGGTCATTATCACCCCATGCATAAACCTGACAGTAAACATTTCCACATATTACTTTGCTTCACTGGTTGCCTCATTTAACTGTTTCTTAAAAATTCCTCCAAAGGAATCTTAGTAATTTTCATTATTAACCTGGGACACCTTAGAAAACCTACTGTCATGACATCGTCCCCCTGTGCCCCATCAAATAAGGCAGGCATTAGCATACATTAAAAAGAAAATAAAATCATAGCAGCACTTTATCAGATGATTCACAAATTATTGCCAGTTCATAACTCATCAGTTGATTCATAATTAGTCAGTGTTCACAGTGAACAATAAGCTAGAAGAGTCAGTGCATAGCAATTATACTGTGGATCTGAATCAATACTGTGATAATCATAATGCTGGATAGCAGCAGAAAAAATTGTCTAGATTACTACTTCTGTATTTCAAGATCGAGAAGAAGAAAACTGATCCTGAGATAATATATCAACTAGGAAAATATTATAAAAGCTACTATGACAACAACATTCAAGCTCCAATTATAATATGAAAGCTAATATATTTTAAATTATAATCATGCTTATACTTAGTCAGGACTTTGAAAAGCAAATAAATATCATTAGAAATTCCTATCCCATTTAATAAGCTCCAATGCTACTACATTCTTTTTCAACAGTTTAGTTCATTCCTTTCTGGATCAAGAAAAAAGGGAAAAGAAGTGTGATGGACGACATACCTGTCCAGTGTCAGTAACTGCTAGACAGTGAAGTGCACCTACAGCCACATGCACAATCTTTTTACCCCTCAGTCCTTCCACAACTTGTGGCTTCCGTACATGCACATCTGTGCCATGGCCTAGTCTGAAGTAGTCACCCTTACCCCTGCAACAGATAGTAAATGTAAAATTCAAAAAAATTACATTGCTTACACAGAAGTTGTGATTTTTCTCTCAAACTAATACAAATTCAAGAAGAATGAAAGTTCAGAAGCAACTCAGCCATCCTAACGTGCAGACATGCACAGCTGAAACAGACCCAAAAAAACTCTCCCTGTAGACCTGTAATGTCATGAAATAGCTGTAGATTTTATGACTAGCTGCAACAGTGTTAAGACAAACTGGGGTAAAGAAGGAACGAACTAGAACTTTGCAGTTCTTAAAGACTGACAAATTCCCTTTCCGCTAACTCCTTTCATCACTACCAAAAGAAGAATTTAAAAGAGTGAAAGCAAAAGAGCTAAACAGTTTCCAGTGGCCACTCTGACAAATGACATCTCTGAAAAATTTTTTTTAAGAAACAACTTATAAAAATTGAAGTTTTCAGGATTTCTCTTCATATCATTCATTAGCTGGTGACAAATAATACAACAAACCAGACTATTTTAAGTCTTCTTAGCTTTGATATATGTCAAACAGGTCATGGCCTTACTACACAAGGATGGCAGTTAAGACCTCAATCTAGTCAGATCTCTGAAGCTCATCTGCCACGCAGTAAGCTCTCAAATTTTACAGAAAGGTTTATAAACAACTCAAAAAGCCAGGTTTGTATTCAAAACAGAAAAGAAGCAAGCAAACAGAAGAAATAAAAAGGGTTTTGGAATAACTCTAGGTGACAATTTCATATCAGTTCTTGTTCTGAGGCAGCATCACTGACAACTCAGTGGCCTTCTGAGCAGCAAAGAGCTCTGTAAAAACCCTGTGTTCCAAAGGAAATTCTTCCCATCTCCTCTGAACTTTAGCTTACTTCCTTACTCTACTACATCCTTACTCTCACAGTGTCTGCTGCAGCTGTAGGTTACAAACTCCAAACTTTGATAATCATGTTCTCTTTTTGCCACTCCACAGTCTTGAATTAACATTCCTTTACAGGCTCCATTGCTCCCAAGAGAGGGAATGATCTCCCCTTCTTCCACTAATTCAGTAAGACCCAGGCATCCTATCAGAGTACAATTCACAAGTGAGCATACTACAACACACCATTCGAGCAATTGAACACATCAGAGCTTGTATTTATGACTTTCCAATTCGAAAGACAAAGCACACAGATAAGGCACAATGGAGTTAAGACAGTCAAACAGCAATAAATACAACACATACTTGGCAATTGCTTTGTTAATACTTTCTGGTAAATGTAACATACCATGTCCACACCACTCCTGACTTGGTCAGTGCCAATGAGAACTGCGCACCACATTCAATCTGACAAACGCCTTGGCCGTTCAGCCTTTCAATGTTCTGAGGAATGTTGCAGCCTTCACTTCCTCCTCGGCCCAGCTTTCCAAAATCACCATCACCCCAAGAAAACACCAAACCTAACAAACACCAAACTGCGGGTCAAACAATGATCACGGTATCCCCTTGGGCTAGAAATCTTCTGGAGCAAGATATTCCTACCTTCATCTGTTAAAGCAAGAGTCTGAGCATCCCTGCTTCCACAAGCAACCTGAATGACTCGGTGGCCAAGGAGCACTTTAACCTACAAAACAGAAAAGTAAGGAGGAAGTTTCAAAGAAATCATGTTTTAAAACCTTACAGTCAGTTTCAAGCTCTTCTGACCAATCTTGGTCATTGTGCCCAGCCTGAGCATGACAGCACAGAATTATCTAGCCTTCCTCACTCAGGATCAAACATCATTCAATCACAGTAGTAGCTTCTACCTATGTATCAAAGTAGAAGCAGGACATGAATGTTTGAAACAGCAGTAGTTATTTCACCTCACTTTCCAAGAAAAATATTAGATTTTTTTGGCCTTTCTGAAATAGCTTGCCTGTTGCTACAGTTATGTGTACCAAACCTGATTTGGATCACTCCAAAATGACATTTTCATGTTTTCATGGTTTTCTGCTTTACTTTCATTTTATTTATCATTTATTAAACAAACACATTCACATTTTGGAGACAAGAGAGATTTTACCATCTTAGGTTTCAGCTGTGTGGTATTATCTCCATGTCCTAGCCTTCCATATTCTCCAAGACCCCATGTATACAGTTCACCACTAGACGTAATGGCAGCACTGTGGGAACTGCCACAAGCAATATCACGGATGCGTTTGGTTTTCAACGCTTCTATCAATCTGGGTTTATCACAGTTCCTACAGAAAAAGAACAAGGAATTCACTGCATTAATTATGAGAGAATTGCATAATATACACCCATCTTCATAAACCAAAAAATTTTGTGCAATAACTAACATAAACCTAAAACTAAGAAGCAACATTATGATTCCATGCTGTAGCAGTGCCATAAATCTAAAATTTATGCTACTTAAATGTACTTCAAAGGTTTTTCTTAAGAAATATTTTATGTATATGCTGCAGCACTTGGGTGACAAAGCCAAGATCCAAAGTGATGAATCAATTCAGAAGTATATAATACAAAGCGAAAACTAATATCCTGTCACTACCCAAATACGAGCAATTTGTTAGCCGTGGACACAGAGCCAGGTAGGAAGATTAAGAGATGACACTCCCATGCCAACTTTGCTCTTTACAAGAGAGAAATTAGAACCTGAATTTACTGTTCGGCTTCTGTGAGAGAACTGGAAACTTTTCGCAGTCCTTATTCATACAGCTACAATATTCACTAAATTCAGGAAGAGTTTCAACTCAAGGTTTTCTAACATTGACTGTGTATCAGAACCACTATTAAGGTTTTATCAAATTACACATGACCTCTGGAATATTTGCATCCATGAAATGTCCAAGAGTATCAAGTCTCACTTTTAATAAAAATACAGAAAACACAAGACAGTTGAACAATAAAGAATACTGCTTTAATCTGAACTTCCCTTTTCATTGATCTGACACACATACCCCTATGAACATTCATTTGTTGCTATATATTAACCACCTAAGCTGGGCTCTATAATTTTTTTTATGAATTCCAAGCAGATCTTCAAAACAGATTAGAATGACAAATATTTCCCCATGGGCTACATTTATTGAGTTTTGTTCCTTTCAAAGCATTGCTCTGTGGTGCCTGCAAGAACAAATCCTGAGACAACTCAAATTTTCCCCAAAGCTGTCCTGTAGGGGATTAAATTATGCATTACCGAAAAGTGTAAGAAATTCATTTCTGGTTAACAAGTCTGAATAGATGTCTAAAGAAAAGGGCTATAAAATGCTCCGCTCCATCAGACTTACATCAAGACCTGTTACAGCTCAGGAATGTAAAACTGCCATGGTTTTACACCTCAAAAGCACCGCTGTAAACCTTACCTTATAAAAGTAATCAAATATGTGCTATTTCATCAGTGACATTAAAGATATTACTGAAGATTTAATCCACCAAGTATGTTTACAAATATTATATTATTGCCTCCTTTTTAAATGGAGACCACTACAAATGCTGCAACATAAATGGACATACGCTACCGGAAAAAAAAAACCCAAACCCATCTTTTTCACAACCTATTTTTTTATTCCCATTTTAACAAAAATCCTGTCGTTGTCACTAGTGGTGGTCAGCTGTGTTGCAACACCCAACACAAATGTTCTCTTACTGAAATAGAGACAAATTTGGCATACTTACATTCGACTGAAATGACCAAGTTTTCCATCATCTCCTTCACCCCATGAAAATACCTTTCCATCAACAGTTAATGCCATAGCATGACGGCCACCTAAAAGTGTAAGCAGAAATATAATTTTTCAATCTTTCAAGCAGGAAGCAGGTCTACCAAAAATCTGCAATAGTTGCAAAGCAACTATTTTTAGGCTTAACAGGTTATGTTTACGTATCTGAAAACGGTAACAGCCAGTACCTGAGTGAACAGCCACCTTCTTTACCACATAGTTACTGAGAGCTGTAATCTGGCGTGGAATAGGCACAGTTCCACTAGATATTCCTAAACCAAGCCTTCCATTTGTGGCTTCTCCACAGGCATAGACTTTACCCTCTACAGTCACTAAAATGAAGAAATAAAGTTTGAAACATCATTAAAGTTTCACAACTGGAAATGCATTTCTGCCCTTAGCATACTTATATTCATTTTAAACTTACATTACCTGCAAAAAGGCTTTTGGATCCTCCAGCTACTTGTACAACGTTCAAGGCAGACAGGGTTTCAGAAAAGGAAGGGACCTTTATCTAGAGCAGGCAGGAGATGAAACTCATTACAATTCACTGAAGTTTTACATTTTAAAGAGAAGAGCTATTCTTAAATCATAAACCAGATAATCTAACAGGTACTTTTCCTTTTTTAATATAGGAAAATCTCTGTATTATTCAGATACTTCACATATACCAGGTAATATACATCAGTCAAGAGACAAAAACAAGAAAAACCATTTAACACTGAAATCATGATAAATACAAAGCCTGGGAAAAACATAAAAGTGATATGAGCAAGAAGTTTCCTTTAAGTAAAGTTTTCTTGAGAAAAAACAAAGAATACAGAAATGATTATTTTTTTATTTCTTGAAAGGCAATCTATGGATACAACAATACATATTTTATTTACAAAATAAAATAAATGCTCTCAACATACTTTTCAGATTAACATTTTAAATTGATTAAACTTTCACTATGTATCTTTGAACTTGCATTGTATTAAAAATTATGTATAGATAGCTGCACACAAGGCTAAAATTCCTTTCAAATTACAGTGAATTGTAATCAAGTTACATCAAAGATGAGAATTCAACTTTCTGATGAGTGCACCAGGTCCAAGTAACACACAGAAAAGTTCACCACTACCTTAACTGCATGCACACAAACCCAGAAGGTACAGAACATGTACAGAGTGCTACATACTTTTAGAACAATTAGTTCACTGTCACATAAACCAAATGATTAAGTAGCTGCTAAAAATCAAACCCGACTTGAGAGAAACAACCAAAACGTAAGTTTTCTCCAATCTTCCACCCACCAGACATGTCTCAGAGCAAAAAGTCATTAGAAACTATTATTTGTAGTTTTGCTACTACACTGTAAAATTCTGATCAAGTCTGAATTAGTTTTGAGTTGTGTGAGACTTGTAAATTTTATTTTCTACTGAAGCATGAAAACAAACATACCTTGGAACCTTTCAGCCCTCCCAACTGGTCTTTGTCATTCAATCCCCAAACAAAAACTTTAGTTCTTATTGTAGCTGCCGATTCAAGACCAGCTGCCTTCTTTCTAACAAGACTGAACATATTGAGGAGGGAAAAGAAAAAAAATAACTAGTTTAGCAATGTGCATAACTATAGCATAGGCATCTTTTTACTGTATTTACTGCTTTTACAAGAGTTTCAGTACTCAAACACCAACACTGCAGTTAATTGGTGGCTTTAACAAAACAAAACTCAAAGCCAAACCAACCAATACCAGAATGTTTTGCTGAGCAGAGGTAAATATACTACCAAACATAAATACAAAGTTGTTAGCTAGGTTTTCAACTCCAAACATGCTGCAGAAGCTGAAGAGCTGTACAGTATGTCACCACCTCAACAAATGACCTACTTAGAATTCTGACAAACTAAGATACTAATTTCTCTTTACTACCATTCAACCTAATTAAGTAGCTGTTCTTACAATAGAACAATTTCCTAAATTATAGGACTATATCGACACTAAGGTTTCTCTATCATTTCCTCCTTCTCTCCACTGCAGTTACGTACCTCCCAGTGTTAGCTTTATCATCATCCTCTTCCTCATTATCAGAAGCAAGGAATGGGACTGCAGCCAAGTCTTCATCCTCTGCTCGTATACGCCCCAGTATGCTGAGGCCATGTATTTTGCAATCAATCCCAGAGCTTCTGCACTGCTTGATTGCAATCTCAATATACCTGTGGTACTAAGAGGAGAAAAAAACCTCACTAAATTGACATCTTTCGGGCCCTGTATAACTTCATAAAACAAAGGAAAGAATTAGAACTTCTGCTTGATTTTTCACTTTATCAAAATCAATCTGTAACTCAAAATATTCAGTTTTTCAACCCTACAAAATTCATACTTTACGATAAACATATGGCCTCATTAATTTCAGAATTATTTTGCTTCCAATATCCTAAAAAGTCATTATGCATTCCTCCTTGCTGTTACTGAAAAAGATCAGAACTACTACCCAAAATAAGCCTTAGCACCCACCAAATGTATCCACAAATTTAAGTTTATTGGGATTTCTTCTTGGTTCATAGGTATAGTGATTTACAGAAAAAGACCTGAAGTAGCTTTAACACTAAAGCTATTAGAGTTACACTGTGATTATGGTAAAACTTATCAGGATAATCCACTTCAGCAAACTTCCAGAAATAATACTTATTTAGAACAAAAGTAAAATACCATGCTTTAATAATCACAACAGTGTTTTTCACCCATTTCTTCCAGCAAAATATTTTTCCATTACATAAAGAATAATTCTCACATAAGCTTTACTTACTTCTGTACAATCACTGAGAAGAGGCACTGTGGTGTCTGTCGGATTTATATTGATTGTCTTCAGCTCTATAAGGTTATTTAAGGAATTGCCCCCTAGAAAACAAAATATTTTTAAGATATGGTGTTTGTTCCATAAACAGGCACCACGCACTTGAAACAGATGACTATGTTAAATGAAACCTCATAAATACCTGATAGATGTGCAACAAAAAAAAAAAGTAATTCAGACTTCTCAGAGAACGTACACGTACCTGAAACGACAACTAAAGAGGGCATGTAACTGCTGTCTGCAGGGTCCACAATCATCTTTAGCCTGTGAACAAGAACATCTGGAAAAATCTCCAAGCGAATCCAGTGCTAGGGGAAACACAAAGAATTTAATTTTCAGGTAGTATTGCTAGGACCACCATACAGTTGACAAGAGTAAGTGTGTGCTGGTTTTGAAGCAAGCATGAAACACACTTATGAATGGTATACAACAGCTGCAACACATGGGGATTGGCCAAAGGAAGATGACTTTGTGAACTTCTCACCTGACCAACCTCCAAATGCAAGAGAAACAGTTGCAGCAAATTATTTATTTCGCTCAAGAGCAACAACATTGATAGGACTGAGAAAATGCAATACCACTGGAGGTCAGGAATTGGGACATAACATAAATCTTTGATTACAGCCTGTAGACAACCTGAAGGAAGGGTACTTGGGGATATTCTCAGTGTGACCATCAACACAGCATCAAAACACACTGGACAGAAGTCTAGCTGCAAATCTTGGTGTCTACACTGGCCGCAAAGTAATGCTGCAGGCTGATGAAACTGGTAAACCACAAATTAAGCAACAATGCTTTTTATAAGTGATCTGAATGTAGGAGTTGAATGAACATTTAGCAAGTTTGCCACTGACACTAAACTAGGAGAAGCTGTAGGCTACCTCAAGGGGTAAAGAGGACTTAAAGAGAGACCTGAAGAGACTAGAAGGCTGGGCAAATACCAACTGTATGAAACTTCAGAGCAAGTGCTAAATTCGCCACTTAGGATGAGGTAATCCTATTTACAATTACAAACTGTGGGACAAGAGCAGCTCTGCGGAAAGAGACCTGGAGGTCTGATTTGAAGGTAAATTGAACAGGAGTCAACTATGTGCCGTAGCAGCCCAAAGAGCCAGACATGTCCTGGGGCGCGTCAAGCGCAGCATTGCTAACTGGTCAAAGGAGGCAATTGTCCCACTCTACATCACAGTAGTACAGCCCCACCTTGTGCACTGTGGGTAGTTTGGGGCACCTCAATAGAAGGAGGACATAAATTGTTAGTGTCCAGAAGAGAGCAGACAGAATGGCGAGAGGTCTCAAGGGCAAGACTGACGAGGTCATTTTTTTCAACTTGAAAAGAAGGCTGAGAGGAAACCTTATCACTATTTACAACTTCCTCAAGGGGGAGCAGCAGACGCAGTGCTTATCTCCTCTCTGGCGACCAGTGACAGGACACAAGGAATGAAGCTGTATCAGGGGAAGTTCATACTGGACTTTAGGAAAAGGTTCTTCACTGAGAGAGTGGTCAGTCACTGTGACAGGTTACAGAGAGAAGCAGCCACAGCATCAAGCCTGTCAGAGTTCAAGAAGTATCTAGAAGATGCCCTTAGTCATGTGGTTTAATTAGTCCCACCAGCAGCAGGAAGTTAGACTCTATGATCCTTACAGCTCCCTTTCAACTTGAGGTATTCTGTGCAAATGAGAGAATGCTCAGAAGCAGCTTCAGCTAGCAAGACCATGAGTGCTTCTTGTATTGCAACAAACTCACTTCAGTAAAATAGAATCAACATGATCATTAAGAGCAACTCCCCATCAGTTATTATACTGAAATAGCAACTGTAACCATATAACCAACCACACAATAATTATCCCTTGTTTCAAAAAAATCACAAAAATTCCTTCTAATGAAATAGTTCACAAAAGTTCCCTCACATGAAATAATTAGAAAGATGAAGCTTAAAAACAAAAAAGTCACATTTAAAAATATAAAGAAACACAGTTTTGTACTTCAGATGTCTGTTTCTACTACTCCTCTATCTTACAGAAAGGTAAAATATATATTTCACCAAGTTAAATATCCTTCCTCTTCAGAAGAAAGTATGCCAAATTAAACTAGTTATGGTTTAGTTACCTTTCCTTGTGAACCAGAAGACTGCCAGCACTGCTCACTACCATCAATAAGACGTGAAGCCTGATTCACAGAAGAGGAGACATTCAAATTCTTAACTATTCTTGACCAATCATCCAGTAACATTCCCCGCTGGCTGCTATGCCTTCTCTTCAGCTGCTTTCCAGAACGCCCACAAAACACTGGAGACTGACCTGCATGGTTAAGTGAAACTGTTTTTATTACACCCATAACCAATGTGAAAGGAAATATAACAAGTCAAACATTTCAGTTATGAAAGCAGAGAAGCATGTCACATAGGTATGGTAATACTACTCATGCTTAAAGGGCACAGCTCAAGATTTGGGGATTTCTGAAGGAGTTTCAAGCACTCTACCTGACCACAAGCTTTCAACACACTTACTGGGATAGTCACACTTCCTATTCTTACACTTATGATTGATTTGTACCAAGAAACCAAGTAAAACATTAAAAACAAAAGGAAAACTATTCTCTTCAGGAATAGTCCTCTTGAGGACACTCAGAGTAAAACATAAAATTGAATGATAAAATATTACAGAGGCATGCAATATTTAAACTTTTTTTTTTTTCCACAGAAACAAATTCAATGCATTTTAAATCAATCTAATAAACACTTAGATTTTTTTTAAAAAACTTACCTGGCTCATTTATTCTGCCAAAAGTATGTCGGGTGTTATGCTTCCTGGTTTTAAAGCAAGTTTCACAAAAGTCAAAGTCATCACAGTTTCTGCATTTGAATCTAGGCCCATTGATAGGAAACATCTGACAGCCATCACACCTGATTTCACAAAAGAACAATGAGTAAGTATATTTCCAGTGGTACAAGTTATTAGAGACACAAACCAAGATAATGGAATCAAGACAATAAGGCTAAAGGATAACGCACATACATTAAGAAAAATGTAAATCATCACTTACGTGACTCCAGGATGAATGCTGGGAACCAGTTCCATTTCTGACAACAAGCCAGTCCAATGAGACTGCTGAGGAAAATCTACAATGACATCTTTTCCATTGGCACTAAAAGCTGTGACAAAAACATGGAGAAAATAAAGTGCTGCAAATCTACAAAATGAAGCAGAAAAAGCGTAAAGTGCAACATCAGAGAGCAGAAATACTTATTAAAAATTACTTTCAAAAGTAATCTTTTCTTGCAATGGAATTATGTATTAACCTTGTCAGTCTGTAAAGGGAGTTCTGAAGACTTTTTAAAGGTATATATTACATTACTTCAGTTCTTGACTCTGATTTTTTTCTTTTATTAAAAAGCAGCTCCTAAAGGGACTGAGTACTTCCAAGAAGAATATAATACGACCAAAAACTACCTCCTCAAAGAATCTACGCAGAACAGACTAGTTCTATATTTTATACTTTTATCATCATGCAATATTCCACAAAGCACTGTGATCTCCAAGTGTGTCTAAAAGATTCTCTCAAATGCTGCAGAAAGTCTGTTTCCAGTTATATTGCCACCCCATTTTGAATATACATTACCTTTGACAACTCCCACACTTCGGTGAGTAACTGATCCCCATTTGTATTTGGGTGTGGTCACAGAGCTTTTCACACGCACTTTGTCACCTATCTTGATATGACAGGCAGAACTCTGTGGTGGGAATCCTAGCAATTGCAAGAATAAATGCATGGTGAGTGGCTTTTTCCCCTCCAAAAATACATCTCCCTTAGCATAGCATTCAATTCTTTATTAGAAAGCAGTTATCAATGAACTTACCTAACAGCTCAACATGGATATATCTGACCCAGTAGGTACCACCCTTTTGTTGCCAATCACACTGTACATTCAGGTCATGCAATCCATCTCGATCCAACTTAATAACTTTGCCTACGTCCCCTTCACAAACCTCCTCATAGGTTCTGCAGCACCTAACCATCATTCCCACCTAGGGAAAAAGGACAACAGAATGTCATAGCTATGCAAAGACTTTTGTACCAGAAGAAAACTAGTTTCAATATAGCTTTTGACCATCATGCTTACCTGAATATTCTCCCTCACATACACAGCATAGTCATCATTACTTAAGAAATCAGCTCGTTTCTTATAGGTCTGGCTCTCTGTTACAACAGCACCACCTGACTGGAAAAAAAATCCAAAATAAAAATGTAACAGTTACAAAATTGGTTTTCTACTCAGATAAATAAATTTATTAGTAGAGACTGAAGATAACCCACCAAAAAACACACACACTTAATAACTAAGTTACATGCCAAAATGAGAAATGTCTTCAACAGGTCAACTCACAACATGGCTAACATTTATGATTGACTTAAAAGTTTAGCTTCTGAAATAACTTGTCCAGGGATGTAGCTGCAAATTTTAAAACCACAAGAAACAAGCTGCAAGTTGCTTTTACGAAATCTGTTTGCCAAAGAAAATTAGAACAAAGAGGAATTGCAAAAATATTGGTAAATGGTAATCTCCTAGCTAAAGTACACTACAAAACTTTTTGTTATATAATACAACAGATTTAAAGTATCCCCTTAGAAAAACAAGCTGACAAAAAACATTAGACTGCAGTTATCAGAAATTATTCCTTTCACATTTTAACTTAAAGAGACAGAACTATTGCATTCCAGCTATAATGACACTTTATAGAACACTTGTTTTGAGGATTATATGGTGGGTTTTTTTCCATTTGAGACAACATACAGCATAATTTCTCACTCCGGTACTGCTAAAAAATATATCAGAACTCAATACCAAGTTAGTTTCCTCTAAAATACAATGCATTTCTTTCAATTACAAAATCTCACATGTGCCAGAAAACTCAACATCTCCTTAAATCTCCTTAAAAAAATAAACAGAAATACAGAACCCGTTTCATTTTATTGCCAAAACCTGACTGAAATACCTACTGAAAGTTAACAACAGAATACCAATATAAATTAAAGCCATCACGTTCAACAGACATTGTAAAGGTCTTTTTATTACCAATGCATGAGAAAAGTTTTTATATGGAAAAAGCTAAGTTATTTCACTGACTTTTTTTTTTTTTGCCATTTATTCACTAATTGCTCCTTCATTCCTTGCAGCTAATACACATTTGTTTTTCAAGCTAAAGGAACGTTGAGGGAGGATATGAAAAAAAAAATGATGAGTCCTTTAAAAATATTACACTAGAGCACTGACTATTTGAGATGAAATCAAGACCAACTATCATCGATACTTACAGCTACCATTACTGAAACAACTATCTGGATTTCACTCTTCCATTGTGCTACTCTTATACATGTATTTATAGATAGCTTGACTTCTTTTATGATATGCCTCAGAAGCATATGGCAAACGTGGTCCTTGTTACAGTCCGGAAAGCTTCAGACATTCAACAAGCATTCAAACATCCTTGTACTCTAACCAAGTTCATAAAAGGAAAAGAACTACAAAATTTGCTACCAGCTTGCATGACTTAGGTGTTAATAAGTTGATACTTACCACAGGGCAAGCAGCTTCAGCTTCTTCTACCTCTTCTACTATTTCCTCATCTGAATATTCATCAGAGATAGTATCAGCATCAGAAAGATCCGTAATTTGAACATCAGGGTGATCCAACAACCAGCCAACCAAGGCTTCCACTCCTAATACAGCAAAATACAAACTCATTCTGTCTTTAAGGGATTCTCTAACATTCTTAAAATAGTATCAAAAAGAGAAGTAACAATTGTTCCCATAGAAGTAGCATTTTATCTGCTCACAACTTGTCTTCTAGTATCATTAATTTAATTAAATGAAATACCTGGTAATCCAGAAGCACTTCCAGAGGTTCCAGACAGAGATTTTAGTGCAAATTCTATGTTTTTCCTAGGAAATCCCATTTCCATAAGCTGAACTACAATGGGGAGAGGTGGAATTGGAGACTGCTTGCGTTTCTTCGCTTTTGTGGGTCGGATATGCTGCACTGTGACGGGCGTTGTAGCTTCACTAGAGCTGCAGTCTTCAAACACTGGAGTTGAAGGATGTGTAGACTCTACAGCCAGACACTGGCATACTGCCAAAGCAGCAGCCTAAATGAGAACAAATAAATTAGCCCAAGTTGAAAAAAGCACGTTCACTATGTTTTTGTGTACGTGTGCATCTGAAATGAGAGGCTATTTGCCAAGAGGGAGTCAGTGACATTTTTTTAAAACCTACAGCTTAACAAATTTCAGCTGTAACACGAATCAGAAAGATTTATTTAATTAGGTTACTTGGCAGAAAACAGACTCTACCTCAAGCTCCTGTTTGTCAAATATTGCTTTCACAGGTGATGGCTGTGTAGCAGCCGTCAAGAGTTGCTGCAGAAGAATCATTGGAGGCTGTGGTCCTTCAGGAGACATATCTCCAATGTCGGGAGAGGCAACTGCTCCATCCTCTTGAAACAGAAACATTATTTTAACCAAAACCATGTAAGTCAATCGGGAGATTTATTCTGGGGCCTACTGATCAAACATATTGTTGTTTATCCCACATTTCTTCTCCACAGCAAACTCAAGTTTAAGATCAAACCATGTGTGCTACTATCGCCATAAAAAGAAGTAAATTAGCAATTTGTAGATAAACAATCTTTTTACTAAAATAGATCTAGAACATATATAGTAGACACTGCACAGTGAACTTGCCAAATATCTTCTGAGTTCACCTTTTTCAATAAGACTATTACAAAGAGGCCCTTCCAGGATAAACCCCCTTATACAGACGAACAACAATTTCACTGATCCCTCAATCATGGTGCATACTTTCTAGACTGAGTAATTTCCTTTTCTAATACATCTCTTAGGGAAGAGTTCCCTGCAGGTATTCACTGTCCCTTCAAAAGAATGTGTCTTTTTTTAATCAACTGGCTCACTACTCTGCAACTTTATATCTGATTTTGTGTTCTTTTTGACATAAACATTCATGTTGCCTACATTTCTACTCTGGCTTTATTCCAGCTACACTCTTTACTGTGCCTATCTCAAGGAAGTGTTCTCATTCTTCACTTAACTCCAAAAAAAAGAAGTTCCCATATTTGAAACAGTAACAGAACAGTTAATAGTCCTCATGTGAGGTGTTCCTGCCCCTGGCAGGGGGGTTGGAACTAGATGATCTTAAGGTCCTTTCCAACCCTAACTGTTCTATGATTCTATGTAGTTATGCTGTTCTGATTAACAAAAAAAAAAAAAAAGAAGTTCCACTCCAGAAAAAAGCCCTGATCATTCTGTTGACTTAAATCTAACAACCCTCAGAAAGATACAAATAAACTGAATACATTTAAAGACATTACATGCTTTGCAAATGCCTAAATGATTAATATGAACTATAAAGGCATCAGTAGCTACCCTGAAAGGTAACAGAGCTATTTTATTTATTTTTATATGTAGAGTGAATGTATAGATAGAGTGAATTCAAATTAGAATCATAGAATAGTTAGGGTTAGAAAGGATCTTAAGATCATCTAGTTCCAACCCCCCTGCCATGGGCAGGGACACCTCACACTAAACCATGCCACCCCAGGCTACGTCCAACCCAGCCTTGAACACTGCCAGATTATTAAAACTACAAATTTTTTAACTCTTCAACATTATATTTAAGACTCTATAACCTGGTATTCTGTTTCACTGGAAACTGAAAAACATTTGGAATAAAAGGAATAGCCAATTGAGAACTCATACTTTAAGCTCTGAAGAAGAAGACTCCACAACAAAAAACACATATGATTTTCAAAATCAATTACAAAGCTTACTAACTATAGAAGATTTACAAATTTAGATAACTCCAATATTTCAAGCTTCAAACACTTGATCCATTTAGACTCCCAAACTTAAGTTAAAAAGTCAAAATGCTTTTAATATCTAAGGTTAAAACATTCCTGAATTTGAATTTTTAATTTTTAGCCTCTAAAGGGCAAACTTAATTTCTACCCTTTGACTGCCATTAGCAAGTTATTGTTACATACTCTATCTACTACCTAAACAAACAGCAGTACACTCAGGTTGCATTTCAGAATACCTGCAGGGTTTAATGCAGACTCCTGAACAGCTGGCTGAGATAAGATCTGCCTTAGTGTATCCTGGTGAGAAAGCAGAGCTCGGCCGGCTTTCAGTATGTACAGCTTTAATTGCTGGCATCGCAGAAGATCCAAATCCACTTGACCTATCAGAAATATAAAGCAGCTGTTAGCACTAGGAATCTCTTGTATTAGAGAAGAAAGGCTATCACTCATACAACCTCAGTCCAAAGATCAGTTTACACCTTAACTCGCTACGTGAAAGCTTGTGAAATACCTAGTGATATGAGGTGGTGTGAAAAGCACCTGGATAAACAGTCTGCACACATTCTATGACCCACGATATTAAAAACACTGCCTTCTTATACTTTTCATATTGTGGACAACCACAGAGCTGATGCACAGCACAGTAGGCACAGTAAAGATGGACCCAGATTTTAAATAATTCAGTACAAGAAGTCCAGCCCCAAACCTTATTTACATTTTGTCACCAAAGTAAAATGGTATTTCACTTACAGTGCAGAGTAACTCATCTCTTAGCTAAGCTTGTCTCATAAATGCTATTATTCAATATTGACTAAGGAAAAAGCTAAGGTTCCAGAAAACCCTTTTTCTTATGTACATTTGCTGTTAAGCTGTATCTTTCCAAAATCATATCCATCTATTCAAAAACAAAACAAAAAACAAAAAGAAAAAAATTACTGTACCTGAAAGACCCTGATTGGGAGACTTCATTCTTTGTTTTTCTACTTTACTTCCAGCCAGGTTTACAAGTTGAGCCCAAATGGATAGCATAGGTTCAGTGAAAGGCAAGTTGTTCACGTTAAAAGCCACAACTGGAAGCTGGACAGTGGGGGAAGAACCAGTCAAAACCAAAGAAATAGAGATAAGTGTTTCTGAAAAATTTTACAAAATCACTCAAAGTTTCAATGTTTATTAACCAACAAATGCCACTTTTTCTCTTCTTCAGTTAAATACAAATAAATATGCTCCTCTCATACAAGAGCTATAAATCACATTGTCATGACTTGGGATTCTACCTCAAGTCAAACAACTTCAGCTCAAATCCCTTCTCCTTTCATCTCATCAAGAAATGATGACAGGCTTTAAAGGCCCTACAGAGGTTCACATAAGTACCATTTCAAGAGTTTCATTCAGAGCATTGTACATATTGAATGTCAATGTATTTCCTGAATGAACAACAAATATTTTCTTTGCTTCATATCAGAGTCTTAAACCATGCTCTTCCCTGTATTAAAGTCTCTATAAAATGAACTTACTGGCTTCAGCTGATTCAAAGGGCACACTCTACATGTTCGCATATCATAGAACTGTACAGTGATTTTCCCTTTTGGGGTGATGCGTGTCACTGTGCCTTCTCCAAATTCATCATGAACTACTTGTCCACCCAGTCTCAAGCGACTGTCTATGCCACCAATCACAGCTAGTACTGCCATTAGGCCTCCCACCTCTGGATTCTCAGTGTCAGGGAAGTAGTCATCCAACAGAACCTAACAAAGAACAATAAAATTAACTGTGGTGAGAAAACATACTATTTCTGCTAGCTTTAAAATACAAAGTTAATCACACATACTTCAATTTAAAAATTACAACGCATACATATATATATACAAATAGAAAAAATGGTTTAAAAATTAAGTTTAATATTGTTTACAAACGTTTATTATTTATAATTTAAAAAAAAAATGCTAAAAAAATGAGCTATTTTAAAACGTGGAAACTACCCCTTCTGACTGTTTTCCTGCAAAGATGTGGGTGATGGAGGTTAGCTGAGAGTTGATGTACTTGTTTATGAGTCCATTCCACTGGCCAAGTGAATGGAGCGTCCTCAGCAGTGCCACTATCTCTTCTGCTAAAGTACTACTGTGAGTGGCAGTTAGAGATGCTTGAGGTCTGGCCTTTCTCCTTCTCAGAGTAGATTCTGGAAAGACAAAGCAATTGCACAACAGTTATGCATTTAATGCACACACTTTTTATACATGAAAATAAGGCATTAATGGAAAGTTCTTCTACCTCTGAGTAGTGGGATATCTGAAGAACAAGTACTAAGCAGGCTGCCTAAAAACCCAAACAGCTTTTCCACAAGAAATTTCATGTCTCTTGACCTTTCATTTTTATCCCAGGATGGAAGTACTGCTTTCAATAAATGTACAGCAAGTATCTAAAAAGAGAACAAAATCAGTGTTATTCCATTCTAAGTCACCAAATATTAAAGAAAATTGCAAACATGTCAAGTATAGAAGAAGGTTAGCCTGCCTTCGTAATTATTTCTATAATGCTGAATTCTTTCCAGCTGTGGAAATTAAGAGATACTGATGTTCAGTTTGCTAAGAAATATTCTAAAAGAAGTTGTGTCAGTTCCAAGTGAGTAATTTACTGGCACATTATATTAGTGAATCCAACCTCTTCAATACTCAGGACATTAGACAAACAGAAAGAATGTAAAGGACTAAAACACACAGGAAAGATAGTAATACAGAATGGAAAGGTTTGTTCAGATTCCAGACTCAGATCTTAGTACTAAAAGGTATTTCAGATTGAAAGTTTCCAAGTGTTCTGCAATGAAGGTATGATAATTAAAAAATATGAGACATAAAGCTGAATAATAGAAGGCGGCAAAAAAGCAACCACAGTGATACCCAAGTGCAGTTACTGTTAAAGCAGGGCCTCTGACGTGTACAGAAGGAACTGGCTGGTATCTCTAAACCTAGATACTCAGTGCAGGACGGACAAGGAATATGAGAAGGTTCAGTGCTGCAGTATCAAAGAGCAGATAGGGTTGTATATTCTGAACAGAAGAATTCCACATTTTGAGCTTCCTCATCTTCTACACATAAGACCAATACAGAGACCTCTCTCCTTCTAAACCTCTGTCAATAACATGTCTTCCTAAACTTCAACATCTCAGCTTTTTCTTGTTATTCTGTTAGATGCTGGTACATCAGGAATGCTTATTGCTCTTCAGGATTCCCTGAACAGCATAGATAACTCGAATGCACTAAGGCCTGGATGATGACAGAAGTTTCATCACAGTAAAAATACTAGCAAGAATTTGATAGAGGATCACAAGAAATTTACAGGCCTTTATGATACAAGCCTGTAAAAAATGCTTAAGCCTTATCAAGGAATAGACTAAGATCATTTGAATCCCAAGCCTTAAAACTTGGAAGAGTTATTCCATAGTAAGGTTGCTTTTGAATCTCATGACAAAGATGCTAAGGAAAATGAAAGAAAAAAAAAAAAAAAAGAAGGAGAGAAGACAAAAGTGGAAAAGAGACAACGGAAAAACAATACCAAAATAAGATGTGAAGTTGCGGCTTCTGAAGAGAGACTGTATCTAAACAATAATAACAGTTTGTCATAGAAGGAAGGGCAGTAGATAATACACTATTTGTTAACTGCAAAATGAAATTGCACATTTTCCCTAATCATCATTTTGTTCTTCTTTTCTTTATGCAACTTTTAGGAAACACTATATGGGAGTTTCTGGAATACGTTTTTCAAACACTGTTTTGACCTCTCATCTGCACAAAACTTTCAGGCCTTCAACAGAACAATGGAGCCTGTAGTGCCCTGAAGGCTCAAAAGCTTAACAGATATGTTTTTAAAACAATGAATCTTAAATACAAGACAACATGTTATCTTTTTCCCAATTAATTAATTAATGGTTTTAATATACACATTTTTTCTACTTTTAAAGACAGCTGAAGTGTACAAATTAATTGCCTATCAAAGTAATTTGGAAACACACACATTACCTGTCTCTGTAGTGAAGCAGCAGTGAAAGATTCATGCCCCTCAACAATTTTCATTAGCAAAGTTATCCACTGAGATGTACTAAGAGTGCTGCACATCTGAGGCATGAGTGCTATACTTCGAATGAATCCCAACGTGCACCAACTCCTATGCTGTTCTTTATAAACTAATTTATTTGGCAAGGAAGCTAAAAACAAAAAGATATATACATATAACAGTTGACTTTTCTGCCAGCTACATAATTCTCTATATACTACATGGAGAATTCCTGGACAAATCAGAACACTGAGCTTTAGAGCCTGTAATTAATTTTATTAAAAATGCCTTTAAAGCAATTCTCATCCTCATACTGTTTCCTCATTTCAAAGTAGTTAACAGCATTACTTCTGAAATTACACAGAAGCTATGGAAATGAATAGGACATATCCAGTCATATTGTTGTCCCCAAATAGGAAAAAGAAACCAACCCTGTTAAGAAATTCATTGTCTAAGCTAACCATACACACCCTGATGCTCGGCATCTGAAGTGTTACTCCTGCTTTTCCAATTACGCTGTAAGAATGCTCAAGACCATTCATGTTGCCTTTGCTAACAATTAAGATTTTAAAAGCTCTGAAAATGCCTTTTCTATCACTTCGCCTTCAAAGATTAAAAACTGATAACAAGAGATTTACAAAATTACAAGACAACAAAGCACAAACAGGAACACATAGCTGAATCAGACTGTTTCTACATAATGTACCTGATTTATCTATTGTTCCACTTTCCACAAGCATACGGAGTAGACCACACAGAGTCCTGGTAGCATCACTTTGCATGACTTCAGCATGGACACCAGCAGACAGACAAAGTGTCTGTAACAGGTTCACAGTACTTGTCAGCATCATGGAAGTAGGGTGGAGATTCCTTTCCACTTGTTCTCCTTCTGAAGAAAGACAGAGAAGGCAAAGGAATGCGTTAATATTGAGTTAATCTATTTCACAAAGACTTTTGAAATAAACTGTGAGAGATTTGTTATAAATATCTCCTCTAAAATCATTTGACATTAAAAAGATTCCTTACCTCCAACTGCAAGAGCAAAATATAAACCAGACATTTTCAGGTTATTCTCTAGCAGTACACAACTTAAAAGGAATTCCAAATGCAGTGCCAAGAACCAGGGAAGCATTGTGACTAGATGTACAATTTGGCCATATTAAAAAAAAAAAAACTGCAGAATGACATTAATGTATCCTAAAATGTATATCTCCTGCTATCTGTACCTGAAACTATTTCAGTTGGGTAATACCATTTTCTCTAGCCATGAATATGCAACAAATGTGACATCATGTTCTCTACCCTCCTTTATCAGAGTAAAGCTACCTTAAAAAACATTCTGGTCAGAAATACACACCTATTAAATTAATCTTGTTTGGTGAAGCATGAATTTCCTATGAAAGCAGCTTTCTCATATTACAAGATATCAATTTTGGAATTCAATTAAAATCCCGCCTCTACTTTTATAAAAAAAAATAGCTTTTTTACCAGAATCATCTTCAGTGTCTGAATCCTCTGTTGTGGGCTGTGTTGCCGGAGGCGGCTCAGCTAGTTTGAGATCGTATTTTCCCTCCTTCCCCATTCTGTAAGAATTTGTACTTCCAGTGTCCCACTGCACTCTAATCCAGCCATCTTCTCCCAGTTCCCCAATCACACGACCCAAACCTGGAGTGGGCCCATCCTGACAAAACAGACAGGCTCAAAGTTACAAAATCAACAGCACTAATTCACACTCAAAATTTGTAAAAAAATTATGCAATTACTCTTTTTTGCTGCTAACCTAATGATTAGGTAGTAAACATTCAATAATGTTTCAAACTCCAGCACAAAGTTGGAAAGCATTTCACAATCTTCAAAAGAAACCACACCAGTAAACCACAGCAATACTCATGTTCAGATCTGGTTTACTATGTGATACATAGGTGCCACACACATCTAGTTGTAAGTGTATGATACTACTGAAGCATAGAAGTGATTCAATTTCCTCTTAAATCATTAATCAGAACAGTCTTACTAAAAAGAATTTTCATCTCTGAAAACAAAGTTAAACAAATAATTAATATATTTTCTGTCAATTCTCCAAGTCTTTGAAATGTAAAGTGACCTTTAAAGTTTGAACATTAAATTCACAGACATTCCACTGAACAGACTTTAGATTTTAACACAGCCAAACCCGTATGAAGGAAGTTGTACCTGATCACCCCATTTCCAGTCTACCCCTCTCACCACTCTGGTACCAATTTTCATCATGGCTGCCAGCTCTGGTCCAGAAACAGGGAGTTGAACAGGTGTAGTCTCCTTTCTTGATTCTTCCAGGACTGTGGCAGAAGCTCCATGAGAAGAGGCAATCATGTCTTCTTCAATATTATCAGAACTAGGTCCTAAAGAGGAAGAAGCATGAAAAAATTTAAAACCAGCCCTGTTTATATGCATATATATATGCGCAAAACTTTAAGGCACATAAGGTTTGCAATATAAAAGCAATAACAAATAGTAAAGCTTACTTAACAGGTGAATACTTAAACAAAATAAGAAACAAAATAAGATAGATATATTGTAATGACAAGTCCAGTGGCTAAATGGTTCTACTAACAGAATTTTTATGTAAAAACTTCATAAGAGCACTTCAGTTAAGTACAAGTTATAAGAACAAATGCTTGGTATTACCTAAAAAAAATACCAGAAATAAAAAGCAGAGCAACTTGAATCATGGCAAAACACACCACAGAATTTCTCAGAACAAACAAAGGATCTACCAGCTTAAATATGCAGACTGGGAATGGTTTCAATAGGTAGAAAAATGAAATTGAATGAGTAGGGAGTAGGCACTTCCTAATATTTTAATTTTAAATTTTCCATTTTAAATTTATTTGCAATGTTTCCACCAAAATTACACTATCACTCCTAAATTCCAGCAAGGGATGGCCAAAGCAAAGGCTTAGGAAGAAAACTGTGACTGAAAAAAGGCTATTGTCAGACTAACTCCCTTCTCAATCATGCTTACAGATACAGATAAATATGGGGTTTATACTGGGGTAAAAGTAAACATCATTAAGTACCGTCTTTCAGAAACAAAGTCATTCCGTAGTTTGGGTGCACCAACAGGTAAAAAATACAGGAGACTTACAAAACATGTGCTTTCTTCCAAACAAGATCTCATACCTATCAGCCGCAAAGTTGTTTGCGTCAATGCTAGCATGCCAGAATTAAGGAGGAGGCTCAAGGTATTTGCACCATGCTGCAGAGTCAGCATGTTGAGCATGACCAGCAGAAAACGTGCTTGCGGAATAGTTCCAAGACTTGGTCCCGCTGGATTTTCATTAGTAATTGTTTGTAGAGGAACAGGCTGCACACCTAATTCAAAAGTAATACAAATAACAAAGTCAGCTGACATTTGGGAACTACAGTAAAATAGGTTATGGAATCATTTAATTGATGGTTTGAAATATCTGAATTCCCTGCTTCGCTTTAAGAACTTAAAACACTGAAGTTCCAAGAAACTTTGAATTTTTCAAATTTAGATGTTAATGGTGAAATATTACAAATGAGTAATCAATTACCTCCTGTTGAGAAACCAGCAACACTCTTAAAACACTGAAAAGCGAGTAAAGGAGGCTGGGGAAGGGAGCGCACAGTGACACATGGACACAAGTAATCCTCAGTAAAAAAAAAAGTAACTGATTTTACATCCCAGCTACAAAGAACCCCAACGAACTGCAACAGTATTCACTTAAAATAGTTTTCTCCACAGACAACATCGAAAAATGAAATATACCTAATTCTTTAAATTTTGCACTGGCATCTAGCAAGATGTTCCGGACATTCTGAATAGCCCACGCATACAACTTCCCAAAAGTTACTTCTAGCAGCATTCTGTTAAATGGTGGGATCAGATCAACATCCTTCAAGCAGTCAGTAAGAGGTTCCCTTCATAGAAAAACAACAACAACAAAATAAGTATTCTTTTTTCTTTACTGAAGAACTGTGAAAATAAAAGCAACAAAAAGTTTTACCCTATATTGGCTCCTTCTGGAATGAGCCTCTGCCATCCACAGAACATAGCATACTGCACAGATGGAAGCAAAAAATTTTTTGCTGCCAATTTCAGAATAGTATCTATTCCCTCCAGACGAACTTCTGCTCTTTCCAACTGCAAAAGAAGAAGAAAAAAATTGTCATATTTATGTAAACTGCTAACACATGCAAGCCCATTTTTGTACATTTTACCTGTTTTAATAAACATTTTCTCATTTTTTCTACATCCACCGGCTCTTCTTTAAGTGCAAATTCAACAATAGTGTTAAGAAGGGCAGACTGTGGATACAAGCCTTGGACATTCTGCTTCAGCCATTTGTATTTGTGAACACCTGTAACTGTACTCAGAAGTGGCTGCCACTTATCCTGCAAAACAGGAAGGCAGAATCTTAAAACATTTTAAGCAATTTAATTTTAAATTACTGAAAATATCAGTTATTTCATGTAAAACCACATTCAAATTTAAAACAGTGGAGGAAATTCTTCAAAGCCAAGAAAAAGCTTAGTATTGTTTGTAATTCATTCTCTTGTTCACTATAGCTACACAGAATTTTGAACACTTTAATACTCAAAAAAAGAGGCAGCAACCCATCAAAAACTTTTATTTTGAAATGAAGCTTTATCTGGAAACTACTAAGACTATCTAAAAATTAGAGAAGGTATCTTTACATATGCTAAATATGCAGTACATAGAATTGTTTTAAGAATTATTCCAGGTCTTACTAAAACAGTGCACCATACTTAAGTATATATCCAAACGCCTTTATTAGAATATTATATGTCAAGTTATAACAATCATGCTTTAGCTTACATTTCTTTTTTGTTACTTTTATTCATAAGGTTGAGTCCGTATCTGATACGCTACCTTAGGTGATTTGAGTGGTATGGGTCTTTTATCTATAGGTACAGGACTATGAGGTACCACACAGGATTCTTCCAAATCACTCTCTTCATTTCCGATTTTGGATTCTTCCACATCAGCAGATTCAGATTTTTTTGGCACTAGAAATACAAATTACATTCTTTCATGTAATCTGATAACATTTTACAGTGTCATACTTTTAGGTTTGCATGATTAACCTAAGCATATAGAATGCTTAAGACCTGCCTGTAATAAAATGGAAATGTACTCTTGGTGAACAGTACATCCAACTATTATTAAATTACCTCTGCAATATCTGCAACACGCTTTTATCTTTAAAAAACAACTTCAAAAGCACTTTGCTGTTTGTGCACCACACAGTTCACCAACTACACTGCTTTAATAAAACACAGTATTCGATAAAATCCTGCTTCGAGTTAGACCCTACTAAAACCAATTCAGAGGGACTGATACTGCTGGGTCATCTTTAATATGCTGGGACACAAAAAAGCCTGCCTCACCTCTTGTCTGCCTGTTCCTGCTTAGCAACTGTCATGCAACCATTGATTTAGAAAACTTCATGAAAATACATCAGAAAGCAAATGGCTCTGATGATTTAGCAAACAAGTCTCAAATACTGAACAGCAAATCTTGGAATGAGATTGATTTTCATGGTTTCAAAGAAAGCACATTAATGTCACCTTACCTCTTTTTTTCCTTTTTTCTCTAATTATTTTCTGAGCTACCCTCCGCCATCGGGGCAAGGAACTCAAAAGTTTAAATTTAGACATTATAGAGAGATCATTGCAAACTGCAGGACGTAATTCATTGAATAAGAATCTCAAACGCTCAATGACAGGAGCACAAACTTCCTTGTAAGAACGTCCTTGTTCTTGATGGGTCTAGAAATGGCATTGAAAGATTAGGTTACTGTTTAATATTTAATAAAATGAACAATATGTAACTTATTAATAAAACACTTCAAATAGAAAACAATCTGAGCTTCAGCAGCTATGAGGCTTACCTTTATCAATGAGCATTTTGCTTGGTAGACAACACGACACACATCCACTACAGATTTTGGTAAGGTTTTGTGCTTTACCTGGTCAACTCCAAGGGTACCAGGATGAACAAGAGACAGTGCTACGTGACCTTAATGGGAAAAGACAATCTCTAAATACTCATCTCCAAAATCATCCACAGCAGAGTTTAAACTGGTCCAAGATGTATTCTGGGACAGCTATGTCACAAGCCTACCTACCCAAATCTTCATGCTTCAGAAGACAACATAATAACAAACGTCCTACTTCTTCCACAGGATGCTCAGGAGGGAATGTGATTGGTGTTGTTAAGTGACACTGCTTACAGTATCTCTCTATTTGACACAAGAAGTCCTACAAAAACACACAACAGCTTCTATTTAACTTCGGTTTTAACTAACAGGTGAAGTGAGATACAACACACAGTATGCACTTTTTAATACACAGGAATTACAACTCAATACTGCAAAAATACCCTTCAGCATTCTTGCATGAAGAATGATATGACACAAACAACAAAGCTACTACTGCCTTTATCTTTTTCTGACATAGCCAGGTCACCTAATAGAATTTTTAATTCTCTTCTGGCTCATCATTATTGCTATCTTATTCTCCCAATAACTTATTTAAGGGTTTTGATAAAGGAGCTGAAGTCAACAGGTTCAAAAACCTGAAGGTATTAAAAAAGACAATAATCAATGTAAATTTTAGGGGGTTTCATAATGTCCATGAATCCAGCTAAGTGAAATCTGAACCCTAAGGCACAAAGGGGCTTCAAGGCACACTTGCACCTGACACACAAAATACATTTAAACTTTGGCAAAGAAAACTCCACCTTAGTACAACTGAAGGTGAGCAGGATCTGTCAATACTCCTAAAACTTGACATGGAAAGTAATGTTTTATTTTTTTTTTGTAAGAATACATTTACATTTTTTAGTTCTGCCACTCAAAAATTCAAAAGAAGAAATTACTGTTATAAGTGAAATACACATTTTTCATCCATTAGTAGTACTCAACCACTCCTTTCAGTGAAAGCAATTCCAAAATAACCTTTTCAACTATTTTGCTATAACTTCTGGAAAATTTTCACCAACAGAACTGTTTCAAGCCATCATTGTCACCCTTCAGCAATATTTTTTGTGAATAGGATTACTGAAGGCTTACCTTTACAGTATGATCTTGAATATTATTATCTGCAATAGCTTGCAGAAAAGGTTGCGAATGGTCACTCAAAGTTAATCTATGTGTATATAGTTTTGATTTGTTTGGCGTAGTGTTACCAGGTGAACTGCAATGGTCTTCATCTTTTTCCTCATTGTAACTATAATGAATCTGACTAGTTTGCAAGCCTCCAGAAAAGATAGATGATTTCAACCATTCTAAAAGAAAGAAAACACACATGTATATTCTGATAGAAGATTAAGCTATCAACATTTAACAATTCCCTCAAATAAAATGCATATACAGACTTTAAACAAGGTTTAGCAGCTCCTCCATTTGTTGAAACTTTTTCACAGAAGAAAAAAAAAAGGGGGGG
>JANRGW010052158.1:0-11282 GCA_024733675.1 Psilopsiagon aymara | reverse complement strand
AAAATGTACTAAGCAGTAACTAAAACATTGGTGTTATCAGCACTGTTCTCAGGCCACAAGTCAAAAACACAGTGCTGTACCAGCTACCAAGAAAGGGAAAAATGACTGCTACTGCTGAACCCATGACATACATTTATGTTCCTACTTGCATAACCTAGTCCCTAAGGTACTCCAATAAGAAATAGAAGCATGTAATGAGGACCAGGGAGTAAGGGGTAGGTATTTGGGTTTCCATTTCCTGAATGAGTAAATCTTGCAGCTTTTAAATTCTGCACACCCACATAACCAGCTACATTTTAAAAGAGCTTCCAAGCGCTATCTGCTTTCTCAAGGACGACTCTGGTGCTTAACCTCACAGTTAAATTCAGGTTTTGAATCTGTCTCACCCTAGGCACCTCACTTAGGGATGCTGGGAAGCATAATTTCAATACAGTCTCTCGTTGGCACTTCGATGGGCTAACACAACTTTCTTACTCAAAATTCTGGTTGTTGTGACAATATAAGTTATTTGCACTCACATAAGAGCAAATAAAACTTTGATGTGTACATATATATATGTAATTTTTTGTGTGTATATTATACATTTACATCATAATTTTACACATATATGCCATATATGGAAATACATATGCAGATTCATAATTAATAACTTGCATATCTATGCATGGGAATATATCTGCATACATTATATGTGCAATTACCCATTTTGCATTTATCTTTCCCCAAAAGGAATTTCAGCTTCTTATTTTTACAGAGTTCAAGTCATTACAAATAAGCATATCTAGGGTATAAATATCTTCAGAATGAAAGGAAGAAAAGGTAAGTTTAAAGTGTGCTATATTTTGCTACTAACCGTTTTCAGTAACTGCAAGAGTCTGAGCATCTCCACTCCCACAGGACACATCAATAACTTTGAGTCCTTTCAGCCCTGTGACAAGCATTGGGATAGTCTGATCTTCACTGGAACCTTCAAAAAAAGCAGTTCAATGAGAAGCAAAACCAAGAAGGCCTGGTAGATTCTTTGGTTTTGTTTTGTTTGGTTATTGTTTGGGGTTGGATTTTTCTTTTTTATTTGCTTTTGGGTGTTTAGTTGTGTGGGGGCAGAAGGGTGTTGGTTTGGTTTTGTTTTCAGATCGGAGCATCATGACTAAGCTCCCATAAGGTTTCTTAGGTATCTAATACTGATTTAACCCATGAGATATTCTTTGCTTCACAAGGAAGGGAACAGAAAACTGTAGATTTTTCTTCTCAACCCAATTACTATTTTTCACATAACTCATAGAAATTTAGTGGTTTTAAGACAGTCCCTCCCCTTAATCATTTGAATTCATTTGAAGCCAGATACTGTTCTCAAATTAGCTTTAGGTGAGTTGGATAAAAGATCATTTGAGACAGGCACTAAACAATTCTTTGACAAACAATTTAAGGTATCAGGCAACATACCATGGCCAAGCCTGCCATAGTTTCCTCGTCCCCATGTATATAGCTCTCCTTCAGCAGTAATGGCTGCACTATAGGTGCTTCCACATGCAATATGAACAACATGTTTCCCAGCTTGCTTTCCCGATAAAGCAGATATCATCTTAGGTTCCTCCAGAGGGCTATTTAAAGAAAAAGTGACATATTTCACAAAATGTTATCTGATGAGTAGATAATAAAAGGTGTGACATACTTGTTAGAAAACAATTGCTGCAATTCTACCTGCAAACCTTATTATTAGTCTGAAGTTGAAAGATATAAATACAGCTATAGGCCAAAAATTAAGTTCAGATTGTTCAACAACATGCAAAGCACTGAAGGAATTTCTGACAAATATGACTTCTATTTTCAATTAAATTAATGCAGTCTTCTCAGACAAATATCTGTCTATTATAAATATTATCTCTAATTACTTTATCTGAACAATTAACAATTGATTTCATGACACTGCTAACCTTTGTTCAGTGACCCCTTTGCTTTTATAGGGAATTCAGCACTGGAGGAAGACACTTAAAAATACATTAATGTACAACCCCCACAGAATACCTGTGTAGAAGACTACTTCTACACAGAAGTAGGCCTGTAATGTTATTATTTAACACCAGAGAAAAAAAAAAAGAATTATGCAACATGACTGCACAGGAAATGATTACCCCACTCATCTGACTCAATGTTTCTAGAGAAAATGGGCTAAGGATTCATAAAACCATAAATAAAGGACGTAATAAACAGTGCAACCACTACTGCACCCTCTATCTACAAGTATCTCAGGAAGCAGCATTAATACAGAACCAGGAATATTACAGGCAGAGAAAAAATGCATGGAGAATACAACTTCTGTTCAATAGCAGAGACTGATGTCAAATAATGAAGGTGCTTCTTCACAGAAGAGTTTTTATTATGAATTCAGAGCCCTGGCAAATAACTGCTATGATCATTTTTATTACATACACTGTATCTCCATGACCTAGTCTTCCACCATCTCCACAGCCCCAGGAGAAAACTTCACCATTTGCTGACAAAGCAAGATAGTGATGCCCATCTGAATGTGCTGCTATCTTCACAATATTTCTGGAAGCTAGACTCTGCACCAGCTGGGGTCCCTGTGAACCAAACAAAAGCAATACACTTACAAAAAATGTTTCTATTTTCCATCACTTGTCTAGAATAACTAGGGATAGATTTCCTTTACCAAAACTTGCACTCACATTTATGAAGCAAAAGGTATAAGCAAAAAAAAAACCCATCAAATCTACTGTTCAAGTCTGACAGGAACAATGCTTTGAAGTTATTTTGTTCCCATTCTTATCAGGTCTTCAGTATACATGAGAATGGTGTTAATCTTACAGGCAAATCTTAGTTACAAGTGTTTCTATAACTACACAGTTTGGGCACAGTGTTACATCACTGAAGTAAAACCCATTTCACATCTGCCAATTTCCAAAGCTGTTATCAAGGCAAGCGTACCAATGAAAGTGATTATCATTGTATTCATAACCTCTAGCCTAATAAAAATTACAAAAAACAGATGCATTTAATCAAGTCAATATAAAAATATCAAAACCACTATTTCTGAAAGTTCGAAAACAACATCCTAGAAGCTCACAAAAATCAGTGCATTTCAATCTACTCTTCCAAGAAACTGCAAACAGTTAAAGGAGCAGACTTATGCTATGAAATAATACAAGAGAGGAACACATATTTGAACACATATAAAAAAAAACTCTCACCAGAGTATCACTGTTGTATGCTTGTGTATAAACTCGGCCATTTCTAGATAGTATTAGAAAACGTTTCTCTGCACAGGCAACCTGCACGACACCAAGACTGGCAAGTCCTTCACACTGAATTGGACCACTCACATTAGCATAGTATTTCCAACCTATTAAACCCCAAGCGATGACCTCTTGCAGAGATCCCTAGAAAATAAGAAATTCTGTAAGTATCAATTTTTAAATACACAACTTAATAAAATGCATAGGTATTTTTTAAAGCTGTTTATGTCAAACATACTCAAACCTGTGATAGTCATTACTGCCCATAGTCAAAAAAGTTTATCTATTAAAAGATATCAAAAATAAAGGCTTGTATGCATCATATTCAGCCCGGTACTGAATAAGCTATAAATATCTACAGTAAGTGTTCAGAGGTTTTCAAAGTTGGGAAGCTTAACAGTTACCATTTTTTTTTTTTTTTAAATAAATCAGACCCTCAACATTTATAAAGTCTGGTATTGAGTGTTTACTCTGATAAACACGCAGAACAGCCCAAAATATGGCAGAATTAACTACACTGTTGTCATAAGAAAGGACAGTTCACAAACCATAGAATTATAATTCCAAGACTGAATCCCTGGCAGTGCTAGACAGAGCCTTGGGTGCCATGGTTTAGAGGGAGGTGTCCCAGCCCACGGCAGGGGGATAGAACTAGATGATCTTAAGGTCCTGTCCAACCCTAACTATTCTATGATTGTATGATTTAATAAAAGATACCCAAGTAAGACAAATATAGGCAACTCAAGGTTACCCTGTAAAAATTAAATGGAAATCTGAAGACTCTTATGAGTTGCTTTCCTTCAAAACTGAAAATCAGTTATGCTTTTAGGAAAATATATTATGAACTTTGACACTGCAAACAGTTACCTTATGAGAAGTAGGAGAGCTGCACTGTGGAGGCATACATGGAGTGGCTAGGCGATCTAAATGGGCCATGATCACAACAGCTGTTTGCCTCAGATCAATCGCTAGCTCATTATCCTGTGGTAAAGTCAGATACCTCAGAAAACTTTCATTTGGACTCAGAGGGTAAGTCAGGAGCTAGAAGAGAAAAATGAGCAGTCAGAAGAACCCTCAAGGTATTTTGAGGCCACTACATATACAGATAGACAATATATTGTTGGAACAAGTCCAGAAGAGGGCCACGAGGATGATCAGGGGACTGGAGCACCTCCCGAATGAAGACAGGATGAGAAATTTGAGGCTGTTCAGCCAGGAGAAGAGAAGACTGTGTGAAGACCTCACAGCAGCCTTCCAGTATCAGAAGGGGGACTATAAGAATACTGTGGAAGGACTCTTCATTAGAGACCGCAATGATAGGGGTAACGTGTTAAATCTCAAACAGGGGAAGTTTAGATTGGATATAAGGAAGAAATTCTTTACAGTAAGGGTGGTGAGGCACTGGAATGGGTTGCCAGGGAAGTTGTGAATGCTCCATCCCTGGAAGTGCTCAAGGCCAGGTTGGACAGAGCCTTGGGTGACATGGTTTAGTGTGTGGTGTCCTGCCCGCGGCAAGGGGGTTGGAGCTAGATGATCTTCGGGTCCTTTTCAACACCAACTATTTTATGATTCTATATTTTAGCCATGCTGAGTATCTGCACAAGTTTAAAAGAAAACAAATTAACTCTGCACATCTTTATCTTGCAGTAGAGGAAAATTCCAAACACTTATGTTGAAAATATAGTCAGATTGTGAATGTAACAGAAACCTACAAGCATAATGAAACTGGTTTACTATGTTTTATCAACTTCAATAATATTTACCAGGAGTCATAGTTCAATTAACTTCAAACACAATTAAATATAAATGAGTACACAGAAAAGTTAACTGGCTACATATCCAAGTTAATTATCATTAACTCTGAAACACAATGCTTACCTCTAATTATACTGTGACATTCATCCTCCTACCTCAAGAAACTCAAAATGTACACATGAAAACCAAACAACAGTGGCATATACACATCTTACATGGAAAACACTACTGCCAACTTTGTTCAGAAAATTTCAAAATTGTTTTAGCAGCCAAATTAAATTTGAAACCAACATAATATCCTCGTATTAGTTAGAAAGGGCAAGTACCTGAATCTCTTCCTCAGTATTGGGCATGTCTTTATTACATATTATACTTTGAAATCTTTGTAGCAAAGGTAGAAGGGGTGCACTTGTTCCCTGTGCAGATCGCTCGTTGTCCGTTTCCCTCGTTCCATTATCCCAAAGTTGAAGCAACAACATAACTGCTGACAACATTTGGCTGAAAGATGAAGTTCACAACTTTTTTAATAAGCATTTCTAAAAACATTTTTTTGGTTACCCATAAACTCACTTTCCACAATTTGAAGCTTAGCAATATCAGGCATCACGGCTTTCCTCTTTAAACAGCTTATCAACATAGCAAAAATGGGATTTTGCAATCTAGCTAAATAAGATCTTGACCACCACTGCATTACTGAAAAAGGTCATATGCTTTGAACCACAATTATTACATTAATCCCAAACCCATGGAAACTGAAAACAGGCAATGCTCAGGCCATTTCAATAGACAGTGATATTTAAAAACCGGAGTGTTTCTCACCTTAATGTACCCCTCTGCACTGCCAGTTCTAGCAATATAGCAAGTGCCAAGTGCTGGTCTTGCAACGGAATGTTTCCTGGCCCTTTGGTACTGGGAGCTCCATGTACATCTCTAGAAGTCAAACAGTATGTATTAAGTAAGAAGTGATTGGAAACAATACATGGTTGCTTACCAAAAGCTTCTAAAACACTCCAAGAACCACTAAACTTCCAGAAAAATAAAAAACTGGTGATGAAAGCAGGTATGAAGAAAAGCTGATGCGTTCCACACAAGATCAATTTTTTTGAGTGGCAGCCCAAGCTCTATTAAACATGTTGAAAACATGAAAAACTTTTTCACAGGTGAAATTAAAATATCCTTATAGTGGTTATCATAAAGAATGTAGTTCTAGCATTCAAAAGACAATTTCTGGCAGCTATAGTAAAAATGTAACTTCAAGCTTCCTCAAATAATAGGGAAAGAGCAGGGAAGTGCTCTAAGTCCAATGGGATTGTTTTTTCCCCTCACATGCATAGAAGTGTGCATTATTTTAGTACACTAGAAAAGAACAATTAAGTGTACACATATACTGTATTACCAAAGAATTCTACATGCCAATACAGTTTACACTAATGAAACACTATTTTTCAGTTAAGACTCCATGCAGTGATTCAGAATATTCAAATTCTGATTTTCCTTAAACAGGTGAAGCCTTGGGTGACATGGTCTAGCATGAAGTGTCCCTGCCCATGCCAGGGGGGGCCTAGAACTCAGTGATCTTCAGGTCCTTTCCAACCCTAACCACTCTATGAGTCTATGGATTAAATCATATTTAAAGAACATTATTTTCATAGTTCTTGTATGAGCAAAAGCAATCTTTTTAACTTCACATAAATTATTATGCTTATACCATCAGCTGCTATGAGATGTAAGTCTGCCATTTAACAACTACTTCAGCAATGCTCAAAAAAAAGAAACTTACCCAGTCACAACAGACCTTAAGAATTTAGTAGCTCTTTCCACCACTTCCAGCCATACAGAAGATACAGTCCCTTCATCAAAAAGGGACGCCTCCGGTAAAGCTCTTAGTGCGTCAAGTGATTCCTGTAGCAATTCACTGCACAAGTCTGCGTCTTCACCTAAAGAACACAGTAATATTAGTTACACCTCCCGTTAACAAACAAGTTATGCAATTTTTTGTATACAATGTTCTGTAGATCTTTTTTTACGTCAAGCATGCATGTTCTTTAATAATACATATGAAGTTCCCAAATTTCACACAAACATTTTGACTGTAAGATTTCTGAACAGCTATCTGCTTCAAAAAAAAAAAATTCAAAAAGATGACAACTCTTAAACCAGCTCATTCCACTATGCATCTGCTAAGGAAATCAGAACTAGGGCTGGCTGGACAAAGAATGAGCTGCCATCTGAACAAACAGCGTTTGTTCAGACAAACATTCTGCCATCAGACCAACAGACAGTATAAAGTGACACGTGACAATTCTGCCAACCTCTGCAATTTGACAATCACTGTCAAGCACACAAACGCAAATTTGACACTACTGCTCCCAAATCTTTTTTTGTTGCTGTCATGAAGTAATATAGTAGATCAACCTTGTCTGAAGAATAAATCTCACTTTTCTGAAACATTAAAAGATATATTCTCTTAATGAAATACTAATTTGCCTTCATAAGCATAAAAGGATCCTAGCACAACACAGCCTTGGTACTGGCTTGGATGGCTTTGATGAGCAACAGTATTGCTTGCCATAGTACTACATAAACATAAAACACAATTATGCAGATCTAATGTTTACAAATGTATAGTTGAATGCAAATACCTAATAGACACAGATGCTTTAATGAATCATCTGTCTTCTAATGAAAAATATATGCAATAAGCTACAAAGTAGACCTACCTGACCTCCAGGCTCTGCGAAGGAACGCAAACGCAAATGAAAGTGCTGCTCGGGATCCGACGCGTGCAAGTCCTTCTACACCTTTGCCTACAGGTCTTGGGCTAAAAAAAATTATATATATACTGTCTTAGTGTAATGTATATTATAATATTATATATTTACATTAGTAGCTATTTGTATAACTTGTATATTCAACAATTTTACAATTTAGCTCTATGCATGCATATATAATTACACAATTTAAATTTGTAAAGAACCGTAATTGTCTCGAGAATGACGATGATCAACATCAACATGTCAACAACAAAACCTTAACTTCAGCTGCCTGAAAGAACAACCAGTTCAACCCCCAACATTAAAAAGCTCCAGAGAAATAATAAACTAGACTGGCAAAATTGACTGGCATCAGAAAGATGCCTATAGCTCTTCAGAATGAAATTATGATCATGTATTTAAGATACAGAGACATAAGATACTTCATTTACTCATTATCTACTCAGGAAGTTTATATTTCTAGATAATTTGGTCTGCACAGATTATGCTTATAGGCTATTTCTTTATGAAGCTTCAATTACTAATAATTAATTCTATCAATTTTGTCATTTCTTATCTTTCCATTCAAGTGCCAATGTTATTAATCTCTCTTTGCAGCTTCCATATTGCTGTGTACAAGGAACAGATGGCTTGAACTTTCATTAATACCCACTGGGCTCACATACATTTCTCTGAACTTTTCTTTTCATGCTAACAATCCCATTAATTTAAGTAAGCATTTCTTTGTACTTAACAAAAGGAGATTCCCTAGTGCTCCCTCTCAGAAGGACACCAACAATTCCGGTTTTTTAATCTCACATCAAAAGAGAGTGAACTGTTTAAGACTTTTTCAAGAGCAAAAAAATAAAACTGGCATTTTTAGCAATCTGAAAATTTAAATATACTAATGCTCTTTTTTAATCAGCAGATAACAACCAGATAACAGATTATTGAGGGGGAAAATATGATAGTCAGAACTTCAATCACACAATAACTAATCACGATATTAACTTATTGTCTCCTTTCTTTTAGAAGCTAGAGACAACCTAACATAAAAATTTCCCAGGCTGAACTCCTTATTCTGTCAGACAGCAACCTTGTTCAGCTACTAAGTAGCATTCTTAATGCCTCATCTGATAGATTTTTCTATTTTTAGGTCAATAAGCTATCAGACGATTTCTTATTCAGTCAGTTCTCTTGAAACAGCTTCTCACCCAAGCTAACAAAAACTATGCTCAACTTTCATGTATTTGTATTTTTGAATTTATTATATGCCTTAATTGAGCAAATATTGACAAAAATGTATTAATGTTATTAGAACTAAGTAACCTCCACAAGCATCATTTCTGAAATAAGCCTCTCCATACTTTTTGAGTAGAACAAAGGTAATACCTCAATAAAAGTATACTTATAGCTCAAAGAATAATACCTACAGCAATGTATTATAATAAAAACCCACTAGTATGAACAGAGACACTATAAGCAAGCATGAGCTGAAGAAGAAAACTGTGCGGCAGGCGACAGCACATAAAACCACCTCAAGAAATAAGAGTTTCTTTACTGCTAATGTTTCACAAGGAGGAATAAATCACATTAACTTCTCACACACAGGTTGATAACCTTTCTAAAACTTTCCTTAATGTATTAACTTGTTCATGCTTGTGTCATTACCTTTTCTTATCCGCAGCAGGCAGAGGAATACTACTGCTTTTCCACTTAACTTTGACATTCTCCTGAAGAACTGTTCTGTTTAATGCAATGAAATATCGTTCCAGGATAACTAGCCTCTGTTTTAGCCTCATAGCTGAAAGAGCCGTTGTAGCTGTTTGTGTGGCCAGAGTTTGCTGTTCCTTCACTAGTACCTGAAGGCACTCCTTCAACTCATTTACATCTGAGAACCAAAGAAAGATATTATTTTATGGGTGTTCATTTTAGTTATATATAGCTATCATGAAAAATCAAGACAAATTGAAAACTGTGAACCAACCAAAAGACTGAGCCTCAAAATCCATTGAAACTCTCTGCTTTCATACTTAATGTGCACATTTCTAATCCATAGTATTTAATAATCACAATCACATTTAACAAGTGTTTACACAAAGGTTATAATCAAAACACATCAGAACCCTATATTTCTTGTCTACGATTAAAATGCCACAGGAAATACTTCTGTGTTTCAGAAAAAATAATTCTTATCATCATCCAACCTCGGAGTCAGGCTTCTCTTAAGTGCAGGCAACAATTCTGCAAGTCCTCACAAGGATATGCTTTCATTTTGCACTGATACACATTACCTTAAGTTACTCAGAAGTTATAAAACTACTCTCAGAAGCTCTAAGATCACTGCCAAGAGCTAAATTTCTGAAAAAAAATGTCAGAAATTTAAGATGCTTGCAAGTGCTGTTAACAAATAAAAGATCTGACTTATGTTCCAACGCTAGAGAATTAATTCTTCTCTAACCAGAAAAAGCAGACAATAGCTCAACATACAGATTTTAAAACAAAAGTTTGGAAATCATTTATTTTTACATTTTCTCTATCAACTTTACCTGTATGAAATATTTCAAAGTTTTGTCCCCACTATGCAATGCATCTCTGCATACCCAGCAGAAAATTCAAATAGCCTTCTCTGCCACTGGATTGCATTGCACAGCCACTTAGTTTCTTGACAGCCATCACCCCAGCCTGTTTTCCACATTACTATTCACATTCCACCATTTCATATGTTAGACTCCTTTGCCTGAGGCAATTTACGTCTTTCCACCTAATTATGAGGTCCTTAGTATAAGCCCTACAAAATTCCCTAAAGAACTCTATAGCACAGTTGAAAATCAACAAGTTACATACATACAGCTACTTCAAGTCACAATGTAAAGTAACCCATAAATAAAACAGATGCTTGCCAAAAACATGTTTTATTTGGCTTTTATAATGTCCATTAACATTAAGGCCACATATAAGTTTACTCAGAAGGTTTAAAGGATGACTGTATCAGTTGTTCCTAAGTCATGTTTACTCTGACCAAGGACTTTTTTAGTCTCATACTCTGCCAGGGAGGAAGGGAAGCCGTGAGGAAACAGAGACAGGCTACCTGACCCAAACTAGCCAAAGGGGTATTCCATACTACAGCACATCATAGAATCATAGAATAGTTAGGGTTGGAAAGGACCTTAAGATCATCCAGTTCCAAGCCCCCTGCCATGGACAGGGACACCTCACACTAAACCATGCCACCCAAGGCTCTGCTCAACCTGGACTTGAACACCACCAGGGATGGAGCATTCACAACTTCCTTGGGAAACCCATTCCAGTGCCTCACCACCCTTACAGTAAGGAACTTCTTCCTTATATCCAATCTAAACTTCCCCTGTTAAAGTTTAAACCCATTCCCCCTTGTCCTGTTGATACAGTCCGTAATGAAGAGTCCCACTTCAGCATCCTTGTAGGCCCCCCTCAGATACTGGAAGGCTGCTATGAGGTCTCCACACAGCCTTCTCTTCTCCAGGCTGAACAGCCCCAA